>JANITX010000212.1:83653679-83666233 GCA_027564395.1 Erythroxylum ulei | reverse complement strand
AGGCGAGCTTTGGTGGCGGAGGACATGAGGGAGAGGCGAGGACTGGGAAATGGGGATTTGATGCGGATGGACAGCAGATATTTGGGGATAAGAAAGGGCATGACATTCGTTCTTCCACAAATTCTATTGAGGAGTTTGGATTTGGAACCAAATGGAGTGAGTAATGGGAGACATGAAGTGACTCCATGCCTACATAAATGTCAAAATTATCTTCTTACTTAGTGTCATATGCATTATATAAGTTTGGGTAAAATATCTGTTGGAATATTATTAATATATTATAAATTTTAAAATATAATATACTGTCATATATAATATAAAAATAATATATGGCAGTGGTGAGTTAATAAGAGTTTTTTCTGGTTTAAGCGAGGTCTTCGGTTCAAATCTGCCCTCGTGTATGCAGTCGTTTAAAATTTGGGATTAAAATTTTGCTTTTCGTAAGGAACCTATCCAGTTCAAGCAAAATTAATGTGAGTGTGGATGACTTAAAAGTACTTTTCCATAATTGAGACCTTCCTAGGACATCTCGTGGGTAACCAAAAGAAAATATATATCATTTTGAATTTTACTATTAAAATTTCTAATAAAAACTGATTATAAATTTTTTAAAATAACGTTATTTTAAATTTCTTTATAAAATTATAATTCAGGCTGACCCGACTTAGCCCGCCTGCCATCGCTAAGTGGGGCCAAGTTTTATACAACACCCTAGTTCCGTTGGGACAATTGAAGCCCAAAAGAACGTAACCCGTCGTTGGTGATCATTCTTCTTCAACGCAACTGTTCGACAAAAGTCCCCAATCAGAACCAGAATCCACATGGCAGCTGCTTCGCCGCCACCGCAGAGGCCTTCCGAACTTGTTTCTAAGAATAAAAGGAAGAGAAAGAGTGCTCGAAGTGGCTTTAAAGCAGACACTTTCGACTCACTTCCTTGGAACACTTCTATTTCTGAGGACGACCCCTTCTCCGTCCTTTCTGGATCCCACAACCTCGAAGGAGGTCTGTCTTTTATTGACTCTCTATGTTTATGTTGATGTAGGCCAAATACTTGATGATATGTAGTTACAGTCACATAGTATTGTTTCTCCAGCGTTGTGTTAGGCTTTACTATTGCAGACAGTGTTATTTGGAAGCAATGAAAGGATGCATTCTATTGTTATCTATAGTTAGTGGGTAATTTTTATGAACATTTTCCTTTCACGTTTACATGTAGGTTTTTATTCGCTTGAAGAGATTGATGAGGTTGACTATGGATTGATCATTCCCAATGAGGAGGGGAAGCCAGAGAAGAAATCTAGACAGAAGAAATTGAAAGGTAATGCTTGTGACGGTGAAGTCGAAGTTGGAGAGACAGTGGAGGAGGAAAATGTGGAGGACAAGAAGAAGAGGAAGAAAAGGAGGAAGAAGAAGGAGAATGCACCGGAAGCAACAACTAAAGCTATACCTACTGATGGTTAGTGTTTTCCAATTCTGGAGTCATTACAGATCTTGTTTGCGCATATTTTATGTGCTCCACTTTCTAAGCTTGTTTGGACTCTTTTTTTTTTAATATTATTCTTGAGCTACGCTATGGCTCCAAGATAAGGAAAAGGAAAATGAAAAATCAAGTTTTTATGAAGAATTATGAATTTCCTCGAGATATATCCTCCATATATGTTAGAAATCATTTTGGCTTTCGAATGTAATTTGTTCAATCTTTAAGGAAAACCGCAACTACATTGGTAAGTTGTAGGATTTTTGAGATATGAAATTTACAATTGCAGTAGTTATTAATTCATGGACACTCTGACTGCCATTGTAGTTAATGATAACAAGGAGGATCTTGAAGAAGACCCTGTTGATGAAACAGAATTTTATTCCTGGAATGAGTTGAGACTTCATCCTCTGCTCATGAAATCGATATATAGGCTTGGTTTCAAGGAACCAACACCAATACAGAAAGCTTGCATACCAGCTGCTGCACATCAAGGAAAGGTCAGTGAAGAGTGCATAGAAAGGTTTGTGTGATCGATAATGTTGCTTAGTTTAATAGTCGTGGTTATGTTTTTGTGTAACAGGATGTAGTTGGTGCTGCAGAAACTGGGTCTGGTAAAACACTTGCCTTTGGTTTGCCCATTTTGCAGCGTCTCCTGGAGGAGAGAGATAAAGCTGCAAAAATGCTTGATGAGATGGGGGAGGAAGCTGGAAAATTTGCTCCAAAAGGCCTTTTGCGGGCTCTTGTTATCACTCCTACTAGGGAGCTTGCAATGCAGGTAGTAATAAGCTTCTAATACGAAGGCTATTGATTACAGTACAGGCTACAATTTGTTTGATATCCTCTAGTTTTATGTTATAATTGTAAGATATATTCGGATTAGCGAACTAAACTCCTTGCCTTTTGTTCTAGCTGCAAGAGAAATTTAACATTTCAATCATCTACGTTACATTTGGTTGTATATTTGTATGGCTTAGATCAAAATGGGTTAGCTACCAATGGTAGTTGCTATTCTTTTTGCCTTTTTGTTGTTGTGTAGTACATGGATAAAATAAAAAAGAATGGTTGCCAGAACACACTAGGACATAGTGCAATCAAGGATGTTGAATGGATATGTAACTGGGGTTTTCTGAAAAAGACATATGTATGTTTCTATATATATGGTATAAAAGAGATAGACCTTTACTTTTGAACAAAATCTTTGCAATTTATTTTTCCATCATTGAGGTAGGTGCACTCTGTTCTATTGTGCATAATTCATACAAGTACTTTTATGACTATCTTTGACCTCAAAACCTGGTTAGGCTCTAGATACATAGACGAACATAACCTGAAACTAGCCATTTAGATGTGAACTTATCTTCCCTCTTTGATACCTGCCTTGAATCATAGAATTCACGAAGAGGGCATACACCTCTTCTCTGTTTTTAATCTCATGTTATTCTTTCTGAATGCCCCCTCATGATATGATTTTGAAAGTTTTTGACACTTTTATATAGGCAGGACCTTATCTTCCTTTAGTGAAGAACTGAAAAGTTAAATTAATTTTATTTGAGACACAAGGTTGAAAAATGTTGTGCTAGAAATAGTTTAAATTAGGAATTCTTTGAAACTTTTATTAGTTAATTGAAATCTGAATATTTTCAACGATACAGGTTCTTTGAAGTGATCTCTTTTCTTTTTCATCCTTTTTGGGACTCCCATTGCACTAATCAGCCTGAATTAGTTCATCCTCTCTTAGTCTTCTTACTGTTTCAAGTTAACAAGATCGATAAGTAGCACGATTTTATCTTTTCAGTGGAAGTCAAAGAAACTCTTTCATAGAGTTTGAAGTTCAGATAAAATGTTTTGTACTGGTACAAAAACTTGATATGGTGATCAGAACCATTGTGCTCTTTGGACAACTATTAATGGTTATTCTTATCTGTTAGGATTATCAGTTCTTTCTCAACCTTCAGAGAGTATGCAATCTATTGTTAATAGTGACCAAGGAGCACTTTGATTATTAATTTACTTTCCCTGTTTGCGAAAGAAATTTGTCATGCATGATATTTCATTAAAAATACTGAACCATGTTGATATTATTTGGTGACTTGCTTGAGATACGACTTTTGGTAGAGAAGAACTGGCTTCCTGAATCTTGTACTTTCCTTTTCGCAGGTCACTGATCATCTTAAGGAAGCAGCTAAGGGTATCAACATAAGGATAGTTCCCATTGTTGGTGGGATGTCTACAGAGAAGCAGGAAAGGCTTTTAAAAGCGAGGCCTGAGATAGTCGTCGGGACTCCTGGGAGGTTGTGGGAACTTATGTCTAGTGGGGAAAGGCATCTTGTCGAGGTTTTTTTTTTTTCATATATTTAATATACGTATAATAGTGAAGTATACAAATTAGAGGTAGAAGCAAAATAAATAAAATGACTAATGTACATAGAAAAATATAATCTAAATATATTTATTAAATGTATAAAGTAGTTTAATGGAAAAATACAGGACATATGTAAAAATCTTGATATGTATAGAGAGATTGAGTGTCACTTGTTGTCCTCCAATAATGTTCATTCTCATGAAAAAAGGCAGTAGTCCCTGTAAATGTGTCGTTTCCAGCTCTAATAGTGTGACAGAAGGAAACTATTGCCACCAGAATTGAATGAACTAGTTTTGCAGACTGTCAGTGTAATAGTACTTGTAAGCTTTCTGTATATAAATAAGTGATCGACTCTCCGGATAGAATGAACTTCCATAATGTTTTATCACTGAATTTCTCTGAGTTTTTCTTCATGTAAAGGCATGACCGTGCCAATAGCTGCAGGAAATGTCCGGAAGAAATCAAATTAAGAAGCAGAATTTTCTTGATTCTGTTGGAGTGCTGCTGACACATTAAATCTTCAACAATAAATTTGCAATTTTTTTTCCAAAAAATAACGTGTTCATGCTTCCAACTTGATCGTTTATTGATGATTTGGGTTATGTAGGAGTATTGATTCCATTGACCCATTTCTGCAGCTACATTCATTATCATTCTTTGTGTTGGATGAGGCTGATCGCATGATTGAGAATGGACATTTTCGCGAATTGCAATCAATAATTGACATGCTGCCTACTACCAGTGGTACCCTTGAAGGCCATTCTTATGATACACAAACATGTGTAACATCCTCAAGCTTGCAAAGAAAGAAAAGACAAACATTTGTTTTTTCTGCAACTATAGCATTGTCAGCTGAATTTCGCAAGAAGTTAAAACGTGGTTCACTGAAACCTAAACAATCAACGACTTCTGATGGATTGAATTCAATAGAAACTCTGTCTGAGCGTGCCGGGATGCGACCTAATTCTGCCATCATTGACTTGACAAAGGCGTCGATCCTGGCAGATAAACTTGCGGAATCATTTGTTGAGTATGTACATTACATCTTATCTGTTATATGATAC
Source organism: Erythroxylum ulei (assembly GCA_027564395.1). Lineage (NCBI taxonomy): Eukaryota > Viridiplantae > Streptophyta > Magnoliopsida > Malpighiales > Erythroxylaceae > Erythroxylum > Erythroxylum ulei. The sequence goes on along the minus strand of JANITX010000212.1, from coordinate 83,661,327 downwards.
TACATATGGATGACTTAAACTCCACAATGTAAAATCCCCATTTTGAGTATGCACATTACACGTTCTGGCTTGGTTCTTTGAAATTATATTTTATTTCCATGTTATGAGGGTGATCTAATTTGAGTTGGATTTCCTGCAGTAGATGGCTCTGTCTTAATCAAAAGCTGGTTGAGTCAAACTTCTTGTTTGTTTGAACATGTGCTGCCTATAAAATATGGTTTTCTGGATAAACTATGGTCATTTTTGTTTCCTAACAATTAGCCTTTTCTAATCCCGCTTGTCTTGCCCTGGTGGTGTGTGCCTTTTCATTCCAATGTTGTAATTTCACCTTTTTGTGTATGATAGAATTGACAAAGAAAATCTTTCCTTGGAAGTCTTTGACAGCATAATAAAGTCACCAGGTAGTTGCTTTGATTATCAGATCACTACAAATCCTTCTTGTGAGATGACATTCCCGCATAATAGATAGAAAGTAGCTAGAATAACCATCAAAAGAACTTGTTATATAGGTCATTAGATTACCTAACTTTATTTCATAAGTTTGATTATCAATGATGAATAGTAATAAGTAAGAGGACTGGAATAGAAAAACATGATAAATAGGTCAAACTGTGAATCATTTTTCTGTTGAGTCCCTTATGAGTTGACAGAAAGGAAGTGATTAATTATATTTCTTGCAAAACTCTTGGACTGAAATGAAAGCCAAAGTAAAATTGCTGAATCTGGAAAATACAGGAGTGCAAAAATTAAGAATTGGACTATCCTGAATGTCACAACTCTCTAGAGATGGCATGAAATTGTTTGCAAAATTGTATTTATGCTTTTATGATACTTAATTTAGTGGCTACTAGATAAAAAATCAGTATTTGCAATGACAAATGGTTCCATTTTTCTGTAGATTAGTGACAATCGATTGACTTCTCATAGTTGACTTTGTTGGTTTTATAGATGCACAGAAGAAGATAAAGATGCTTACCTGTACTACATCTTGAGTGTTCATGGACAAGGTCGGACTATTGTCTTTTGTACGTCAATTGCGGCTTTGCGCCATATTTCTGCCATCTTACGCATCCTTGGCATTAATGTTTGGACACTTCATGCTCAGATGCAGCAACGAGCTCGTTTAAAGGTTTGTGGTTTTTCTTTCTCCAAGTTTCATTAGCTAAAGGTTTGAATCTAATGCAATTGCAAAAATATGTCCTCAGTAGTGACCAAGACCACCTTTTTATGGTTTACCTTTTTAATTAGGGGTCTACTTTGCGCCTTTCTTATGAAATTATGAAGATAGAGGTTACTTTCCTCATTAACTTATGTCAGTTAATTTGACATTTGTTATCAACAGAATGCACCAAGTCACCTTGTGTACTCTTACTTGGTATTAAACATATTCCCCTTTTATGCACTTGATGCAGGCAATTGATCGTTTTCGTTCAACTGAACACAGTATACTTGTTGCTACTGATGTTGCTGCACGAGGGCTTGATATTCCTGGTGTTCGAACTGTTGTTCATTATCAGCTTCCACATTCGGCAGAAGTAATGATGAAAATTTCTAGTCAATGTTTAAACATACTTATTGATCCCTCTCTGTTTGTCTTTATTTCATTTGTGCATTTTATATTAGGTTTATGTTCACAGAAGTGGAAGAACTGCTAGAGCTTTTACTGATGGGTGTAGCATTGCCTTAATCTCACCAAAGGACACATCAAAATTTGCTGCTTTGTGCAAATCATTTTCCAAGGTAGTGGCTTTTTTTATTGGAATTTCCATTCCTTTCAAATTTGTATTGTTCTTAGTGGAATTACCTTTCAAATAGAAGTTCCAAGTACTAATTTAGGATTCCAGAGAAGCAGATTATATAGTTTCTCCAACAGAGAACTGGTCAAGATCAATTAGTTATTGAATTTTTGATGCATTTGTTGAGATTATATACTTTTAACATCATAGATCAGTTAAATACTCTTTATTGATTATTAATCATTATGTTAGCATGAAGGAAAGACGGTTTATTTTATACCTAATGTATGAGTTGTACGTCACACACATATTAATTTCCTCTTTATTTTTGTAGGAGAGTTTCCACAGATTTCCTTTAGAGGAATCGTACATACCAGAAGTGATGAAGCGGTTGTCTCTTGCATGTCAAATAGACAAGATTGTGAGAAAGGAATCCCAAGTATGACTGGTGTACTTATCTGGTTACTTTGCTGTTTTGTGTTGATGTAAATGTAGATTGATGCAAAAGAAGTCCCAGGTTACTTTTATATAATCTGCTTGATGTAACCCTTGAAGGTATTATGCATGACTGTATATATAGACTATGTTTTGCTTCATTTAGAGCTGTTAGAAACAGTTTTTTTCATATGGTGGGCATAATGCTTGTAGCTGCAGTTTGCACTTGTGCCCCATATTTATTCCTGATTTATGGCCTTGCTTAAATTGTACTTGTTCTTTAATTTTAAACTGCATATTCTTTTCTTTCTCTTTTGACTATTGATTTAATATTTTTCTGTATTTGTGAAGTTATTTTGCATACATCATAGATTTTAACGTCTGTCTATGTGCTAATGTTGACGTGCATAGGTTTTCGGTTTTTGGGCAATATATTTTGTTACCTTTGATGTTGTGGAAATTTAACGTTACCATGTAGTAATTTCTTTAATCATTAGCTTTTTGGAGTTCTATTTTCACTTTATGCAAGACTGACACCCCAGGTAATCTCTTTTGCTGTTTGTGAATGTGTGAATTCAACAGGAGAAGGCAAAGAAAACCTGGTTGGAACGGAATGCTGAATCACTGGAGTTAAGTATGGACAATGAGGACAGCGAAGAGGAGAGAGTAAACAGCTATAAAAAAAAGAAAGTCACCTCCATGCAGTTGAAAAAGTTACAGCAGGTTTCACGTCCAGAAAAAAGAAACTTTCAAACTTCCTTAAATGAATCTAAAATTTTGCAGCTTTGTTCTTATGTTTCCTTTTTGAAATGCAGGAGCTCAATTTGCTCCTTTCACATCCTTTGCGACCAAGATCATTGTCAAACCGCTATTTGGCAGGGGTAATTTGCTATCAATTTTGCAATTTTAACTTTTTGGGTCACTGTTGGTTGCCTATAAATAGCTTGTGCTGGAGTGTTTTTAATGTAGCTAATCTTGTTTTATTTAACAGGTGTTGATCACTTTTGCTCTTAGTATGTTACTATGTTGGTGCATGCAATTAAATTTGCAAGATTATTTTAAGATTTATTAATAGTGATTAATCAAAGCTTGAAAAATTATTGTAAGAATAATGGCCAGTTCAACCAGATTTACCGGGAACCAACCAGGTAGATGATCCAGTTAGGTTTAAAAACCTTTAAATTTATAAACCGGTTGATTAAGATGCAAATCAGCCTATTTTATTAAACCTTCTAAACTGCCCGGACCGGTAAGGGGAGTTTATAATTTAATATAATTCTTCTTCTTCACCATCTTGCATTGTCTTCTTCACAAGAATTCTTCACACTCGACAAATTCTTTTTGTCTTCTCTATGTTGTTAAAGACATTCAAATTTTAGCTCCCATCATCAAAAGTTTGAAGAAACAGTGAGTTTAAACCCTTGTTATTGATTTGTTTTTCCTTTCCTTTTTTTCTCTCAGTCCAGGATAATAAACTAAGTTTTGCTTTTATCATTTCCAGTTTAGATTTAAGCATTTGACTCTCTTAATCAAAATTTTGAAGAATCAGATGAGTTGTATCTTTAAACTTTCATATGGGTTTGAATTCTACGTGATATATAGGTTTTTTGTTTGTCCGATGTGGTATGTATAATAGCTTCTGGTTTCAAAAAATTTTGGAATCTGGTTCCTACAAAAATCTGGGTTCTAGGTTCTTGGTTCTGATTTATGTCTCTTACTGCTAGCTTTATTCTAAAACATTCTGGGTTCTGGGTTCTAGTGTGTGTCTCTTATTGCCAACTTTATTCTGAAATTTTTGGATTTTGGATTCTGGGTTCTGATTTATGTCTTTTCTTGTTAACTTTATTCAAGAAAATTGATCTTTGATTTTAGTTTGGCTCTTATTGCTAACTTTATTTTAAAAATTATTGGTTCTGGGTTCTGCTTTATATCTCTTGGTGCTAACTTTATTTTGAATATTTCTAGACTCTAGGTTATGGTTTATTCTTATTACATCCATGTTTGTTTCCTTTATTTCTCTAAAGATTAAAGAGTTCTCATGACTGTTTAACATACAATTTTTTAATTTGTGCTATGGGAGTGGAATCCACTTCACCATTTGCCTTCTACTTCCAACTTCCGATAATTTTTCCTATGATAGTATTGTCAAAGTTGGTCTTGGTAGTGTTAGCAGGTTATAGCATGGTTCACGATTTAGGTTGAGAGAGCTGTAAGCAGTTTAGTGAAACAGGGGTCATTGTCAAGGTCGTGGATAATTTAGTTTAAGATTTAAACCACAATTTAGGTTGAGAGAGCAGTAAGATAGTATATATTGGTCGAACAAGTGTAAAGATCATCCTAGTTTTTGAGGCACATTTGGTTATGTTCTAAGCAATTATTTGCTCAAGAGATGTAAATGGTTATCCATTCTTTATCAATAAAATATTTTATTGTTACATTATGTTTTTGTTTATTTTTATAGTTTCTTTTTCTCATTCATTATATACCGGTTTCATAATGATCTATTTGCGGGTGAATCTTTAAATCTTAAACTTCTCTTACCATTTGATGTCTGGTCTAGTTTCTCAAATATTGGTAAAAACAGTATTGGACTATTGTTGGAGGTAGTAGTTATACGTCAAAAAGTCCTGTTGTTAAATTTTTTTTAAGGAGAAAGGGGTATACAAGCCCCCAAGATTCACTATGAACTGTAATAAGAACCCTGATATCTTCAGAGCATTCAATTAAGCCCCTGACGTTATAAATTATAAACAAGTTAAACACTTGTTTGGATGAACCATTAACAAAAATAGGTGAAGTTTGATGATGTGGCATGCACTTCTTGTTAAAATAAGGGTTGAATTAACTGGTATTTGTATGTAAAAATGAACCCTAGTTGCATATTTAACCCTTTTTGCTTTGCATGGCTTCATTCAGACTATTTTTTCCATTCAGTTGGTACGAAGATTATGACTCTGCCTTTCATGAGCGCTGCTAATAAAAACAGCATTGGCTAGCGGCAATCTCTGACTTGATCTTCGTGCAGGCTGGTGTTTCACCTCTTCTGCAGCTTCAGTTTGAAGAATTAGCTAGACAGAAATCAGGGAATGGTATCAATTGGGATGATAAGGAAAGAAAGAAATTAGTAGTTATTGGCCAGGATTGTGTGGAGCCGCTGCAGGCACTCCGAAATGCTGGTCATGAGGTACTAATATCCATTTTAAATTCTGTCTACTGTTCTTTCCTTATTTGTGGCAAATGTTTCACTAAATGTCCATTTCGAATTGTTAATGAGCATTCATTTGCTAATGCTATGGTGCAAACCCAGGGATCCATTTCATGATTGGTTTATTTTGGTCCTAATTCAGTTGCAAATTGAGTGAATTCTCATGTTTGGCTGCCAAACAGATATCGTCCAAATTTTCAAGTGGATCAGTCTGATTGTAGTGCTAAACATTTGGTTTTGAAATTAAAGGTTTTAACATAGTATGTTGAGGAACAGCAAAATGAATCAAGATTTTGTGCTTGTAATCACCATCCCTTTTTATGGCCATTCTTGTGTATTTTGATATCGGTTGTGTCCCTTGCTCAGGTTCGCGTGAATATGAAAGAGATGGCAGACAAACGAAAAGCTATAGACAGTTTAAGGAGAAAAAGAAAAGAAGAGAAGAAACGTACTGCTTTACACCTTCCATTAGTTTCCTGTTCTTTTTGGTCTTTTCATTTCATTTACTTTTAAGAGCTACACAATAAGATTAATCTTCATTTTCTCTTCCAGGTTTGCGTAGTCAACATAAAAAACAAAAGAGAAAGCTAAAAGGGCTTAACGAATAGGACGGTACATTGAATTTTCTTCAGCCAAAAGGGTTTCACTAATACAGGGAAGCCTTTTGAACTTTCTTCCTATCTTTTTCAGTAGCTCAGGCTCCTTGGAGACCATAAGCTTAAAGAAACTGCTACAACAATAGTGTCGTTTGTAGTAACAAGATGTATGGTGGACAGTACTACGAGTAGTGGATATAAAAAATGGGATTGAAATATTGCTTGTGATTATGAATTATCCCTTGCGGGGAATCCTGACCGAGGACTATAGATAGGGTTACTTGGAAGTTTTGCATATGTAGCTTTCACATGAGATTCGAGTAAAGAATTAGGGACATACGTTTTGGAGATTCTTAGCCACATAGAATTGAGATAAAAGACTTTTCAGCTTTCAACAAGCCACAGACGAGACCTTAGACCCATATCATGAGTTTTATGATTGTTTTAGATCCATGTAAGACAGCGACTTTGTATCAATTCAATGAATGCGTGTACAAAAGATCAAATTGCCACGATTCTGATGTTTAGAATTCGAAGGAAATTACACCGGAAATTTTATTTTTATTAACAACAACAACAATGACTTTAGGAAAAGTCTTGCTGAAAGAGCTGAAGAAATATTACCTCTCAAATTTTAGTACGAAGGTAATTCTTAAGGTTATATTTAGTTAGGTAGTTATTAATAGAATGAAATATAATATTATATAATATTATATTATTCTATCGAATTAGGAGGGGAGTGTATAATAGAATGGAATAGAATATGATAGAAAGAGAGGGTTTTATATTACATTTCATTTCATCCTAAACAATAAAAATAGATTACCTCCAATTTGAGAGGTTTACGATGGAATGTAAAATGATGAATAATATTTCACTATATTACATTATAAACTTTTTTATCCCTTTTAAACAATAATTTTCTAATATTATAAATCATTCTATTTAATTAAAAATCTTGACATAATTATTAACTTTGTTTAATGCTATACCAAATATGCATAATTAGTAATTTCATTCATATTCTGATTCTCATTTTATATTATCATTCTTATTTTTTATTTCAATTATTTTATTACTGGTTATCAAATGAGACACAATGATTAAATTTTAAAAAAGGAAAAAACTCGATAAATGTGATTCAATAATTAAATTAATTTAGTTATCAAATAATTAATTCACCAAAATAATATATTTTAGGAAGGAATAAATCTAAATGAATATTACAAAAAATTATTTTATTAATTTATTAATTAGTAGAATAAAATAACTAGATTTTGGGAAGGGAGAAATTCTAACAATTGATTGATTGCTATAAATAATCAATTTATTGATATCTTTTATTGATCAATCTGAAGTTCTTAAGTATAATTACATCTGATGCCATCTAATTAATGAGAATTCTAAATGATATTAAGGGGGTGCTTATTTTGTAGGTACGAGAAATAAAGAATGAGAATGGAATGAGAGTTAGAGCTTGGTAGGGAAGTATGATTGGAGAGGTATGAATTTGATTACCCATTTTAGGATATTACTCTATTCCCCTCATAATTGAGAGGAATGGGAGTCATTACTTTGTGTATTTTGCCAACTTCTCCCAATTAATTAATTAAAATAATTAATCAATATAAAATCTAAATAATTAATTAAAATATAATTAATTAATTAAAGTATAA
>JANITX010000212.1:83566908-83596389 GCA_027564395.1 Erythroxylum ulei | reverse complement strand
AGGTTGCTTTTTCGGAAACTTAGTGGATTCTATTCCCGCAATTTAATTTTGAACCGTGATAGCCTAAGCACATTTTCGAGAGGATTTTCTATAATTGATTATTAATTGAATTTTTGTTGATTTCAAAATTCCCAAAATCCAAAAATATACTTTCTTACAATTTTCTTTAATTTAGTTCTTTTACTCAATTTTGATCAATTCACAAAACCCCCCGTCCTTTATCAATTTCAATTGCATCTTTGACTTAGGTTAGCTTTAAACCTTTTTCGTCGGTTCCAAGAAGTGAGATGACCCGAGGTTACAGCTTATACTGTAATCTTGGAATTTTTATTTTTGACCGATTTCGAAGGATCGATTTTAGGATCGAACGACGAGCCGCGATCAATCTGCCTATTGCTTTGTGTTTGAAAATCATGTCAAAATGTCCAGAAGGCAAGCTAATTCTGATACATGTAAGATTTTTTGGAATTTAGATGTCTAAAATTCTAGTGGTTTTATCATAATACGATAGGTTTTAAATAAAAGAACATTTTTAATGAAATTAAGGGGTTGTTTGGTTTTTTTTGTTATTTTGATTATAAATAAATAAATAGCCCGTTACAACATTTTTGGTTGAATGTTGTTGGCATTTTCATTTTCAAAAATAAGAAAACTGCAAATACTTTATGAAAATGAAAAAATGTTTTCTTGTGTTTTTAAAACAAGTTTTTTTGTTTAGAAAAACTTCACATCTGGTTTCTTTATTGTCTTTAGCATTTTCAGCATCTCTTCCAATTTTAGTGTCTTGTTTGCTCTGATTTCTCCATTTGAGGTATACCCTTTTCTTGTTTTAGATGCTTCTCTGTTTGTTTCCACGTTTGTTGTTTCATTTGTTCCTATTACTTTTAGGTTTTTCCTGTTCATTTCCTTCAAAAATTTCTCTACAGCTAGAAGTCAACGAAAACAACCTATCACCTTCACCACCTTCTCTTGCAATACTTGGTCATCTCCATCTCCTAAACACCAAAGGCTTCAAAGAATCTCACAATTATTGTAGCATAATTTAAAATAAATGTGTTACTGTAGCATAATTAAAAATAAATTAGCAATTTAGCTTGTCTATCCTTTAGTTATGCATTGTTGTTTTCTTTCACTTTTTACTGGCATTGTGCTTGTGTGCAATAAGTTACTCTTGCTTTAGACTTCCATTCTTGTTTATACGGTTGTTTATCTGGTGAAGATGGAAATTCATACGTGGGTTTCTTTACAAATTACTTCCTCTCCTTATTGTTTGAGGAGTTTAACTCTCATAAGGCCTCTCTTTTGCATTCTCCATCATTAAATATATTTGCTATAACCAATACTTTGTCATTTCCAAGTCCACTTCTCCTCATCCTTAACTCGACTTGATGATTTGATCCTTGCAAGCTCGTGTCTTTTGTTCTTGATTCTCACAACTAGTTCTGGTAGTGGTGGTTATAGCGATGAAGATAATGATGGTGATGCAAGTTCTAGTTCAACCACTTCTTAGCAACGTGTTAGGAAAAGATTGCATCTTTTATCATCAATTCATGTTTATCTAATCGTGTTCGTTTGTTTTCTATTAGGACTGAACTGGCTATGACTCCCACAGACATGAACACAAAAGAGGAGTCTTTTATTATATTGGTGTGTGTTGCTCTATGATTTGGTTGTGGGATTGTACTCTATCTTCTCCTGAAATTTAGGAGCATAGAGTCATGTTTTGGACTATCCAACGTTCAACCTAAGTTACCAATCTAGTGTTTTTCCTTAGCATTCCAATGTAGTTAGTCTACAAAAGCAATTTATAGTTTTGTTTACGACCATTTTATCGAAGCCTTCAACCATATCACCCTTGTGGGTTAGAAATTTCTCATAGACATTCTTGGGTTTTGTATAACTCTCTTAGGTGGTTTATAAAACTCCTATTTGCACCCCTCTAGTTTCTATAACTCTTATGGGCACTCCTGCGATTTATATAATTCTTAGAAACACCCACATGGTTTGTTATGCCTTTATATAGACATTTGACATCCATAAAACATAATACCCATATCAAAGGACATTTGACATCCAAAACACCCAACACCCACATATAACACCATGTGCATGATATTTCAATTAATAATAGCTTATCAAAATTGAGATATTGTTTCCAATGTCACACATCCAAAACAAGTAAATCAATACAACCTACATGTGTTAAACATTTTCAAAAAAAGGATTTAAAGGCATGCTTAATGTTTGTGTTACTTATGTTACAAAAACAAAAGGCAAGTGCAATAACATAAATTTGTTATTACTTTTTTTTTACTGGTACCACCTATTATATATTGATTCAATTACTTGCACTCACAAAAAGCAGAAAAAAAATGATAAGTGAAAAGGCATAAATTACCACCAACTATTGTGCTACTTACTTAAACAACCTATCATGTACTGCTTGGGTTACTTTTTCTAACAAAAAACAAAAAGACAATTGTTATAACCAAATTTGCAAACTTTGCATGCTACTTGAAGTCAAATTCTTAAGGCTTATATTAACTTAGTTCTTATATTTTGTCCCATTCGCTTCACCTTCTGAGGATTACCAACTTTCTTTATAAATTATGGAGACTTCACTTCAATATCACTAGTCTCATCTATTTTAAATCATTAAATTTCACATAAAAATAGTTAAAATCAAGAAAAATAACTTAGACTTGAGTATAAATGTAATCACAATAAGCAGTGAAGTTCACCTAGTATTGAGGACAACAAATAAATATATATTTACCTTAGGCATGTATCTAGCTTACGTGTTAGTTGGCACCATAAAGTTGCATTTGGTTTTATTATTTTGAAATATTGCATTTTCACGACTTGTTTCTTTGATAGGTATTCCGTAGAAATTGATTACACCATACAAGCATGATTGTAGATATTATGGCATATATAGTATGTAAAGGAGTAGTTTTGTATTTGTTTTAATGTAAATACCTAGTTGATATATGTTTCCAACTTTGTGTAAATTTTAGGAATCATAGTGCATAGTAGAAGCGTGAAGACCTAGGTAAGTTTTAAGCATAATTGCAGATAGTTATAAAGATTGATTGAATTTCATTTTAATTTCTCACTTCAACTCTTTTATCATTTCCATGTAGTTATATGCATTTTAACATTTAATATGGTTGTCTTATGATTATTTTGAACCATATTTAGCATTTAATACTTTGTAGAAATTTTTGTGATTGATGTTACTTATATGTAATTATATTTAATGATGGAAGGTTTGAACAATATAAACAATTCCAATGATTGCGTGGAAATAAATGAAAAAGATGAGAGTATGGAATGATATCATAGAGATGTATTTTATTTCATTGATGGTTGAAGAAGTGAAGAAGGAAAATCGAACAACTACTACCATTTCCAAATCTGGTTAGAAGTACATTAAGTGCCTGTTTGGATGAGCTTTTGGGAGGCCAATAAGCACTTTTCTTCAGCACAAAACCTTTTTTAAGAAAAATAAGTTTTTGGCAATAAAATAAAAAAGCACTTCTTTAATAGATATGACTTTTTTGGCAGCCAAAATATAACTTTTTAAGAATCTCAAATTTGGAGCTTCTAAAAAAATGCTTTTTCAGGTAGATTTTTTAGATCAATTAATGAGCCTATTTTTTGTCTCTTTTACCCTTATGTTTTACATATAAGTCCCACAATACCACAAACTCATCTTCCCATTTATTATGTATTTAACTATTTACTCAACTTTGATATCTATTTTGGGATTTATATAATATTATTTGGCTTTTTATATGTTTTAATATTTATTTTCAATATTAGTTTACTTATGTTATAATCTATATAAAATATTTGGTTAGATATATTTCCATTTATGTCTCATATGGTTTAAAATTATATAATAATTAATATATTGTGCTTTGCATATTGATTAATATACTTTATAAATAATATTTATATGCATAAATAATTTTTATTATAAAATAAAGTATAGTTAAAATTAATAGTGTTTTTATTTTTATGTTTCCAAACAGTCTACCGTATAAAGCTCTTTAAAAAAAGCTCTTGTTTAAATGACAGCCAAACAATCAACTAGCTTCTTAAAAAAGTTCTTTTCAGAAAAGATTTACACAAAAAAAACCCTATTAATAAAAACTCTCCTGGTATAAGCACAATCAAACAGAGGTTTTATTTTATTATTATATTGTATCTCATGTTGACTTTGCTAGATGAAAAGTCACTATTAAAGGTGACATTTGGTACAAATGCAATGTGATGGATAATGAAATCCGGTATTACACAAATTAATGTTTCTTTTGTTTAATTTGCATGAAAATTATAATTAAATAGAGATTTTATTTTACCATCCTTAAGATTATATGCCTCACATACTCTCTAATATGTAGTTTCGCTTGTGTGAAGTTTATTATATTACATTTTCTATCTCATTACACCTTCTATTTCAATTGAGTGACGATGAACATTTGCAATTTTAAGAATATTTTCGAATTATTTAGTTGAAATTAATAACTTTTATTTGTATCTCACAAATTCAGACTCCATAGGCTTTCTTAGGCTGTTTCCCAAAAACTAACTTGGATTTACCAAGAACAAAGCTCGGTGGCTTTCGTGCAGTGCTCGTGATCCTCAAGCTCTGTCTTAATAAGTCCAGTTCTCGTGCTCTTTTAAACCCTTCTTTTTCTGCAAAAGCTAACTGAACTTTTAGATCTTCAATCGTTCTCTCCTTAGCCTCCAGTTCCATCTTGAGCTCTTCTATCATTTGTTCTTCCTCTGCCCTCCAGTATAATCCATCCCCTGTCCATTGTCCACAAGAATTAATACATATAACTAGGATTCCTTTGTCCTCAGTGTTATTTGTTTAGCAATCACTATCAGTGTGTTTCAGCTGAAGCATGCACGTACTATTTACAGAGCATGACATTAAACCGGAGTCTACTAGAGAACATGGCAATGACATTAGGATCGACTCAATGCATGAAATTTAACAGGAAATAACTTGCATATTGCATGAATTTTTGGCTGACAGACAGTAACATAGAATTTTCAGGTCAATGCTATGTCTTATACTTATACTAGCCAGGATTTACTGTACATTTTACCCTGTCTTGATTCTGTCTCCTGAATCGCAGTCATCTATTTATATTAAACTCACATAAATAAATGCAGGACCTATATAAGTAGATAGCTGAGATTCACGGGACAAGATATGGACAGAATAAAATAAACAGAAGATCCATCCCGCCTATAAGTTGTTAGTGCTGGTGGGACTTTTCATGCAAAACATATTATATTAAATACAAGTTTTAGTAGAAAAAGGATTTCAGAGAATGCTCACCACGATGAGTCTTCTGAATCAGATCATCAAGCTCGTTCTTGATGGCAAGATAAAGCTTCTTCCACTTCTCTACGGTCTCGTCTCGCCACAATGCGCTCTCCTCCCTCATTTGCTCAACCAAAAACTCATAACCATTATTGCTTCCAGACAATTTCCCATCCTTCATGCCTTTAATCTTCTCTTCCTTCTCTTCCAACATCTTTCTCAGCCTCTTCACTTCCTCCTTAAACCTCTTCCTCTCTTGCTTCCATTCTGCTTCTTTGAACGCAAAAGCCACCACGTCCCTCTCGTACCCTTTGGTCTCTCTCTCTTTTTCACGCATCACTCCCTTCATTTCCTCCTCCAGAACCATAACTTTCCCTGCCAAAGCTCTAGTACCTTTCTCATGTATGTCACTCTTGTTCTTGCAACTTAAACAACCCATTCTTGTAATTTTCTGGCAACTATTTGTTAGAGAGGTTTGACGAAGAATTAATATTGAAGGAAAGGGATATGGTGGGGTTTTGGGTTAGAAGAGAGTGTGTGAATGATATAAATTCCTAAAGGAGAGAGTTAGGCTCCTCCATGAATGAAAGCTGTATTGACATATAAAACAACGTGCTTATGAGCATGAGGACCCGCTCTCTGAATTATTATTGATACGGAAGTGACACGAGATGCCCCGTGAAGAGGCCTGTCTAAGTCAAATTGAAGAGCTCTTGAAACCAAACTTAAATCATCTTTTAAATTCTCTTTAAATCTTTTAAATATTGGACATCTTGCACAAAGTTATTTTCTAACTTAATTTTAAATTATTATGATTTATTTAAAACACAGTTGCACAATAATTGTACTTCAATAAAATTAGAGAAAAAACAACAATGACTAAAGCAAAAGATGTGGACCGATGTGATATGATAGCGATGCATATATTTTGGAGGCACAGCACTTTCAATCATTGAATGTAAGAAAGGATTGATATTGTGCAGATTGTAACGGTGGCTTCAACCTTTTATAATATTTTTTATTAACTAAAATTGCTTCTAATATCGTCCATAACATAATTAATTATGTCTCAACCTTTTATCCCTAATGTTTAAGTGTTACGAAAAATTAGAATTCACAACAACAAATTAACACTCAGATAAATCTTTTATACCACTTAAATTATTCTTGAGGAGGAACTTATTAATCCTTCTTTCATTGCAAGAATAAGATACAGTTTTACAGTTCAGACCTAAAAAGTACAGACACAGCAAAATAGAGTCGTGTTTGTCTGTTAGATACGTGTCCGACACCCATAAAGAGTGCATATATATGCTTCATATTTTTTGAGAGGGACTTATGAAGTACAAAATATGTATGAACTATCAAAATATTTGAAATCTTAAAACACATCAATCAATATATATCGTATTATGAATTATGAATTTTTTCTTAATTTTAAATTTTATAATATATATAGATATATATATACGTGTTCACCAAATTTTAGAAGTTGATGTGTTCTCGTGTCCGTGTCGTATCGCGTGTCCGTATTCGTATCCGTGCTTCTTAGGTTCAGACCCTCTGTACTATTTAATTTATTCTAACCTTGTTTCTGTTTTAAAACTATATGGTTTTAAGTTTGTAAGCAAAGGGTTAGAATATTTGAAGTGGTACAAGAGAATTTGATGCGCAGTTGTACACCAATCATTGTTGTTCTTGGACTTGGACTAGCTCAACAACTTTCTAACCATGGCTTCACTATTCATGTCATTTAAGAGCTAATCAATTTGTTCGTTAGATGCTGCAAAGACATCGCAACGTGTCTGTGCATCCCCAGAAGTCACGCGGATTGTCGAATCTTTCTCACTAATTTGATAACTTTCATGCACTATTCATCAATTAGCTAACAAACAAACAAGGATGATGTTACAGTGCGAAATTGACTACAAACTCACTTCACTCAGAACAGAAGAAGCATATCCAACCTTGTTAGGTATCTGTAAACACTATTTCCTTTTTTTCCCATTACCGTATAGTGTATGCATGTATGTAAGTACATTAATGGTTACATGTCTTCGGATTCCCTGCCTGAAAGAGACTTGCAGTTATAATACTTGGAAGTTTCACAACAATGGTAAACATTGATGGGTTGAGAGTTGTGAGGGATGGTCCATTCTCATTAATGTTGTCTAATATAAATACCCCATGTGCCTTTTAATACATCTACTATTTCCCTCGCAGCTACAGGACATTTGTGCCAGAAATCCTATGCAGTAGAATACAATAGAATAGCCAAAAGCTGTGTTAAAAAACAAATAGATTGCTAGAAATTGAATGACTCCCAGATAAGATAGACGTCGGAATATCGTCTGGTGAAATAGACTGTCAAGAACGCGTCCTTTAGTTCAGGTTATTGATTTGTCAGTGTTGTGCATCGGATATGTACAAAGCCAAAGTTAGCTTGATGACAATATATAAACATACCCTAAATGACGAAATCTCATCACGAGTAAACAAAAAATGACTACCTCCAAATGATGAACTGCACCTACATTGGATACCTATAATAGAATATAGAGCTACCCTTTGGTTAAAATTTTGATTGATCGAAGAAATAAAACTAAATTTGCAATTGAACACGTACATATTCATAACAATAAGCTTGAGCTAAGTGCAGTGAATTTCACAAAGGACTCGTAAGTAATAAACAACAAAATTTGTTAAATTATCACTAATTCTTTTAATTATGTATTATTTGGAGATATTTATGTTATTTAAAACAATTTCTCCGCACTTTTTTGTTCTCTCTGTTTTAAGTATTATGTTACTACACAATAATTATTCTATTATATCATTGGTTAGAATATAATCATTTGTCAAAATAAATAAATAAATATACATGAATAGTTGAGTGAAAATAATTAGAAAATAGTCTCTATATTAATTAAGAGTAAGACTACATATTACTGGACATCACCACATCCCGCGTCTTAGCGAGATTTTTACTAGATGTTGTAGTCCATGAAAATAGTATTAACATGCAATGGATATTATAAGAATTGTGTCCTAATTTTTGAATTTCTTCTTCAATCACTTCTAATAAAATTATGTTTATTTGTTTCCATCCTCATATTTGATAATTATTAATATACAAAGAGTAATTAAGCTGAATTTTCTAAGATTTTTTATTTTAAAAATAATTACTTATCTTTTTATAATATTATTTAACTATCACGCAATTCTTTTAATATTTTATTAATTTTTACTTAACTCATAACTTCAAAAGGATATCATATTGAAATTTACACTCTTATATTATTTTAAATAAAAAAACTTAACATGGAAGGAATTATAAAATCGGTTAAAAAATACCATTAAAAAGTAAATAATTATAATTTTCTAAAATATACAAATGAAAATGAAAACAAAAGTTATACCAAGAGAATCTCAGTGTACTTAACCTCATATCTTTCTAATTCATTTTTATATGCTACAATTTGAGAGTATTAATATATTCATTCTCTTTTCAATCTCTTCATATTAATAGTCTGTATTTATGCTTACTCTTAATGTCATAAAAAGATGGGAGTCATTCCAATTTGTATGTAAATATAAGGTAAAATCGTTATCCTTCATTGTTGTAATTAACACTAAACAACAACATTAGACATTCTTATTTTCCTTTGGCAAAAAATTAGCATAGGTATTATCAATTAATCAGAAGGCTTTTAACACTCACTTTTGATCTCTTACAAAAAGAATGAATGGTACATACAGTTCACGCGGAATATACAGATTGTGCCTCGGTTCGCACACCAAAAAAACTAGGGATGAAACAAATGTAATGCTCATGCACTTCAGATCGATTGGCAGTCTTGACAGATGTATCAAAGAAGCTTGCTGGTTCTTCGTCTAGATGGCCCTCCAGGAAACAGCTTCATGATCCACCCTAGAACCCTTTCCACCACCTACATTCACAAGAAAGACGTGTAGTCTCAGCAACCAATAACATGGGAAAACCAAATCCCGTTTATCTTGCGCACCCCCCAAAGGCACGGTGGATAAATCAGTTAGGGTTATTTACGACGAACATGCATGAAAGATTATTACCAAGAACATGCGTGAATGTAAATTAAATAGGTTACTTGATTCATATAACACACAGAAATTGGATGACGTGACGGATGCAAAAAGAATGATTTGATGTAACAAGGTGAACCGAGCACCTTTCATTAACATAACAACAATATCTCAATAGAAATTTATTTCGCTGATATGTAGGGTCTAGAAAGGTTCAAAAATACGCAGTCTTATCCCTAACTGATAGAGAGAGTGTTTCCAATATTAGCAAACAAGGATACTAGATCTAAAACAAATGGAGTGGGAAATGAACTCATAAAGAAATGAAGCTGATATTCAGGCTGCCAATAGAAAAACCTATGAGGTAAAACAGCAGCAATTCCTGGTCAGGCGTCTAACATCAAGGCGGCTGTAGAAGTCATCGAAGCATATCAAAACTAGTTACTAGAAACTCCACTTACAGGATTTGGACCATAAAAGAATAACAAATGCACCTAAAATATTAGGACACACATACATACGCGGGTGCACACTACATTTATGATTTGCTGTAGAGGTATGGGAGGAGGGTCCAAATAAGTTTAATGGAGTCTGACAGTTTATACTGATTTAGTACTCATGAAAATATTTTATTTCCACTGCAGCACAATTAAACATTATTCTAATGCGAAATAAATATAGTACTGATTTTGGTTCAGATATCCTACCTCATCGCCTTCATCTGCATACATGGCATTCTCCTGAACAGTAAGAGAATCAGGCAATTTTGCCGGGATACTCCCACTGGCTATGTTTTGCGCAGTCAATAGCTCCAATCTTTGAGTTTGAACCTCAAGTTTATCCGATAACTCCTTGTTCAAATTCTTCAGTTACATGAAACAGAACGGGTATCATTGATCAGTCAGCGACAATAAATAAATCAAAACCTGTCATCCCCTAGCATTGTCCAATCACTAAACCTCAACAAGGTAATAATAATTTCATGATCTAATGATGCTATCACGAAGTATGTAGGATTGCTTTTTCCAGAATCTATCAGTAATCATGCCAAAAGAGAAGGGTATGTTGGAGTTGTTGAGGAGACATATAACATGAAAAAACGAACTTAATTTGCAAAAACAGTGGTATATTTGCAAGCACTTCATCATAATTTTATTCCTCTTTGCAAAAAGACCATATTGCTCTTCTTGTTATCATCACTAATTCATTCAATTTCTCAGATTAATGAAAGGTAAATACAACTTTTTTTGCCAATCTTTAGCTGCTTGATTTGTTTTTTAAAGCTACCTCGTATGATAGCAAAGATTGTAAAACCAAAATTTTGAAAACAGAAACTTATATCCAAATGCGGAGAACAAACATTTGTAAAAGGCGCGATTACCTTACATATGGTCAGTGGTGATAGAAAATATTATCAAAGGTGAAAGTATCGCAATACATTTTGGGCAATATCAGCAGAACAAGATGACGAGAAATGTCATGAAGAGCAGTACAAATCATTGAGAAAATCCAGCAAATATACTGGATGATGGAAGTATGATGCAGTTTACTGCGGTACATCTGAATTAAATAAATTTTACGTAATCGTGCCATTTCCTTGAGATGATATAGAATATACCATACTACCACAAACTTCATATTGAGATGATTTCAGATTAGAATGTTACCTCCAGCTTGGAACACTGTGATGACTTGGATGCCAATGCTTGCATCAACTCTTCTTTCTCCATCGCCAACTGAACAGATGAGATCCATTGTTCAACATGATTAGGTTCCATAAAATCAAAAGTTACTTTTCACTTTTCCTCAGAAGAACATAAATAAATAACCAATTACATGAAAGAACAAAAATACGTAATCTTTCACTGGGCAGGCACCTCAGAAATTAAGGCATTGATCTTCTGAATCACTGCCAATTGCTCTGGAGGTAAATACACAGAAGAAATTTCTCCATCTGGCTCTTCGTTTTCAGGTACTGTGGGATAAATGGGGGCATCACCTGATACACCAGCACGAGTTTCTGGGTTGGAAGTGTCTGGGTCAGTGCCTGGGATTTTCACCAAAGTTACAAACCATGAAATCAGAAATAGATGAAGATTTTAAAGAGAATCCTATACAGAGTCTAGTCAATAAGTATGGATAAACAAGTGAGAATCCTATACAGAGTCTAGTCAATAAGTATGGATAAACAAAAAGAGAATCCTATACAGAGTCTAGTCAATAAGTATGGATAAACAAAAAGAGAATCCTATACAGAGTCTATTAAATGAGTATGGATAAACAAAACAAACATAAACAAAAACTTATTATAGTTCCATTTTACGGAGGAGAAATGAACTTTATGTCCGAACTGTTCCGGTAAAATCTTACTCATATACGTAATAACTACCATTTAGTTTTTTAGTAAAGATGAAAGCCTTATATTACACTTGACCACCTGGCATCATTCCAGAATGTTCAGGAGGTTGTAAAAATAGTCTTCAATAAAGCTATTCTCTCCGAGGAGAATATAGGGAGAAGGTTGCACATAGAAATTAAGCTAACTTCACAGCAAAGAGCTTAACTTACGTAAATCTTCAGTAGATGTTGAGACATCCTTTTTGTTAATAGGACTCCTACCATCTACGGACTTCCCACTTACTGAAGCCTTTCGTAACTTAGACTGCAAAAGCTTCTTCTCTGCATCATAAAAAATGGAAGTAAATTTCAGAAACTCAAAAGCATATCTAGTAACTAGCAATATAGGTTAAAAACTTGCTGTAAACATAAACTTGACTAACATAAACCAAGCTAAAGTATCTCCACTTCAATATTGCAACCCTCTCCATTTTAATATTACAATGATAAGCCTACTTTTAGGAGCTGCATGATCATCCTAAAAGCAAATTTATCCATTCCAGTGAACCAATTGTGCATTTTAGTTTGCTTCTCAAAATAAAATCAACTTTTTTTACCAGAAAGCTTCAAAATTAAGTAGAGTGATGTGGCACTACATCCAACTATAAGATGATTTTTCATTTGACCTAACAAGTACATAACCAGAGTTTTCGAATCAGTAGATTGTTAGATGTAGAAGTTCTATAATAAGGATAAGGCTCAGGCTAAAATTATTGAATGACTTAGTGACAAGTGTAGCCAACATTACCAATTCCAAGAAACTCTGTAAATTTTCCATCAGATCGCAGATGATTATGCAATTTAATCACATGTCCCAAGAAACGAGGCCACTCATTAAACTATCAATAATTGCCTAGAAGGATGCTTTAGTCTAAAGTCATGGTTACCATACTCCTCCAGCTTTTTATCAGTGGCATTAATGTGGATTTCTTGTGAAAAAGAACAGGAGATCAATGCAAAACAAACTTCATCACTTCTCCTAAGATCCCATATCCACATTGTTGAGTTGTATACAAGCTGTATAGTGATAAAATAGGAAAATGAAAAATAGGAAGTTATTGATTGTGTTTCCAATTCTAGATTTAGGTATCAACTATTTATTTGGGTATGTATTTTATCAAAGCAAGGAAAATAAGAGGTTCTTCTCTGATTTTAACCCACATGAAAGACAATGGAATGTGCCCCAACTTCTTAGATATCTTGACTTTAAGTGAAGAAACAAGAAGTGAAAAAAAGCAAAGTAAGGCTACAAACAACTTAATGTTGGTTCATGCACATGCAAACAAAAAGAAAAACTGTCATCTTCACTTTTGCAGAACTTCAAACAGATCTGCCATAAAAATATTTGATGAATATCATATCTTTTGTTTTGCCATGCCATCCAGCTTCCATATTAGGTGGATAGATCAATTGATGAACATCAGCAAAAAAACAGCAAAGGCAAGTAAACATTATCCTGAGATCATCATATTTATACAATAATAAGCAGTGAGAAGATCCTTTTATGTTGTGCTTTACGATTACAAACACTAAAAGTTGGTTTTTACATGAGAACCAAAATCATAATAGATTAGTGTCAAAAGGAATCATAAACTATTAGTGTCAAAAGGAATCATAAACTATGAATACCTTCTTGAAGGGCATCAACTGTCGACTGCAAGTCATGACGGTCCTTTTCTAGGCTCAACATTTTCTTTCTGCAATACTCAGTAGCAATTGCCAATTGAATATAACCCGGGATTACCACAAAAATTGAATTGCCCATATGAAGGGCAAGAACTTAAAGCAAAGTGTAGAAGTCACTATTGTCACGTGTCAAAATTAACTTCTGTGCCTCATCTACTTCCCAGGATCTATTGATGGCCTAATACTCAAATTTAATTAAAGATAGACATTTTTATCAGCTCCATATTACTCTATTATTCTATATTACGTTATTATTATACACCTATTGCTTGACTGATAGAAAAGAATTTTTGCCGCTGCGCCAATATTTCCTTCATCTAAGCAAACTCCAGCTTAGCAGCAAACTCTCAGTAAGCTAAACATCATTCTCCCAATATATTGTATTTTTTTGGCATACAAAAACATCATGAGCAGTCAAATTCGAAATAACAATTACCTGTACAATTGAATCTCAGAATGTGCATTCTCCAATTCCCTCTCCAGCTTTAGCTCATTAGACCTCAGTCGTAAGGCCTACAAGAAATTAGTTACAGTTTAAGTTCATTAGTAGTAAAAAACAGTAGCCAATGCCAATAGTACTGATACATAGTAAATCAAGTGTTTATACATTATCAAATTAATGTAAAGAAGGCCTTTCAAATTCTTGTATGCTATGCCTACATAAGCAATAAAATACCATACAGAATAAATTTGATATATAAGGAAACAAGGGTTGGACTACAAAAAACATCTAAACCACAGTAATTCAAGCATATTATAACCAAATCAGTATTGTCAGTCACTGTGCGCCTAGAGTTGCATTCCCACATCTTATTTTCTCCAATCACAGCTTTTTAAGCCGGAATTGACATCTTAAGCAGGCTACCTTGCTCTTTCTCTCCCATTTATCACAATTCTTTCCATTCAGGTAGATAGGGTTTACTGAACATCAATTCAGAAAAATATGAAAAAAAGGAAGAAGAAAAAAACAACACAGAACCAATTAATTTTCTATGAATAAATGGTGCAGCCTGAACATTGCATGCTCCTATCAGACAAAAACAAGTTTTATCAAGAAAAATAAATCATGGATGAAGTTGTCAGGTTTAGAAACTACAAGGTATCAAACAAACATCATTTCATGATTTGTTGCACAACATCTTCATCTATTGCAACTGACAAGAAGTTTGACGAGGATAATGAAAGCAGTGATGAAATCAAAATTGCCCCACTGGTTTCGCCATTCCAATACTCAAATTTCCACTTTGGCAGGCCTTGAGAAGAATTTCAGCTATTAATTTCCTACACAATTGAAGTTATCACGGCTCAAACACATGACCATAGGCAAGCCCAAGCCATAAGTGTATAGTACCAAGGCAGCTGAAGGCAAGGTCCATAGAACGTGCCGTTCACTAATGAGAAGGAACACCACCACCACTTTATGCACATAAAAAATTCATGACTGATAGATCTTACAGCACTAAAGCAACACGGGTTTCATGTAAATGTCATGAAAACTAAACATGTATGTGAAGTTTTTGACTTGCAAATATGGAAACTACAATATTGAATATCAAACCAGGATTAGGGAAATGACAAGGGGGACCAAGGTCATCATATAATTTCAAACACAACCTTCAGAATCAAGAAATCCATACCTTCTCTTCCAAACCAATAACCTCAGAGGCCAATAATTTTGCCCGTTCATCAGCAGCATTACATTCCAGCTGAGCGTTTGCATATTCAACTTTTACAGAATCGAGTTCTGCCTGCTCAGACAAGTGGGTAGCATGAAATATGAGCATTCAAGTACAAAAATAACAGAAAATAATCAAACCATTTAACAACTTGTCAAACCACGGGATATAGTTACAGGCAAGTGACACTATGGTTATTAGTTAAGCATATAAAGATATTAAAACTATGAGTTAAGGTGAAATAGTAAACATGTAGACTATAATATTAATAATATTTATCTAACTAACCTAATTATGTGGTAGCTCTTTATATTATTTACTGTTTCTGAATTTAGCATTTCTTTAAAACTTAGCAAGTTTCTTGTTTTAGATTATTATGTAACGAAAGCATATTACTGTATGTTTATAAAATTGTACATAAACTTCTTAAACTAGAAGTTCCACATTCAGCATTTTGCAAATTTAGCTTTTATTTCAATTAAGATATATATCTTTACTCTAAAACTCAGCTTAATATGACAACAATAATTAACAAACAACTGCAGAAGGACATATTTTTGATAGAACATAAAAGAGCACTTAATTTTTTTAATAGAACAGTAAAAATTGATACCATCTACTATAAATGGCATGCAGAATTATTTATAAAGTAAAAGTGGAACATATTCAATTAATATATATACTCTTTTGGTAATTCTCTGAATTTTTTTAAACCAATATTTTTATCAATGTAAGTGGAGATAACTAACATGCAACAAATGATAATAAAATGATATGAAAACACTTCTGTTATTTACCCACATCCATCGTTTTATTTTATTTAAACTTCAAAAACAACACCTATATTGGAGAACATTATTAAGTCCCAAAGAAATCTGAAATGGAAGTTGGTTTCAAAGACCATCCAAAGAAGATATTTCATAAATGTATCAATATTACAGAACATTGTTCTGCTTCTGTAATAGAAATTACGAGATAATACTAAAAAAATTAGTGGAGGTTTAAATAGAAAGTGTTTTCTGAAAAGCATATTGCCTTACAACATTTTGGAGAATATCTAAAACTGTCTTCTCTGTTTTCACTTTAGATGCACTAACAATGAAAACACAGCTCTTTTAATTTATTCCTTAAAGAACATTTTATCATAATATTTTCAGAGAAAATCTGTTTATGGTCTGCTTACAAAAGACATTGTTAGCAAACAGAAAATATAAGACGGGCAGTATTTAAGGAAAATGAAAACAGAAAATGCTTCCTCCTGCCAAATAAAGAATTTTTGTGTGGTGTCCATGCGCAATAAAAGTACAAATGCTAGTTCAAAGGAATATGCTCATCATGTCGAAACTTTTTTTTTCCTAGTCAATAAGATCCACAATGTTAATAAGAGTTCACTTGCTACATAAAATCCAAACCGATGGGCTGAAGCAGGTAAACTGACATCCATTCATGAAAAGCTTTATGCAGAAGATGACTGTCAACTCACCAGACAGGTTTTGATTTCCTGTTGGAGCCTCTCCAAGTCTGCCCTGAGTTGGTTGACAACAATTCTCTGTTGAACCAACAAATAAAAACAAAGATCAGGTTATGAAACAAAATTGTGTGTTCGTAAGAGATATTCCAGGTGTCAAAATGTTTGGCTTGATGAAGACTAGTCAAGAACTTGCAATTGAGGTAATATTCAGAACCTTAATGCCAAATTGTACCTTTATTTAGGATATTCTGGACTAGCATTTAGGTAATATCCAGAACCTTAGCTTTAGCAAAATAATTGCAATGAAATTTTCAACTATTCACTGCGGAGTTGTAATGCAACAAGAATAATCTCCTAACAGCCAACCTGTTGGTTATAATTGTCTGTCAACGATGAATTTTCTGCAGCCAAGGACTCTGACAAAGCACTCGAAGCTTCTAGAGCTCGTTGCAAAGAAAACTTTTCTTGTGTCAAATCTTCAATATGCTTCATTTAAGTTCAACAGCAACAGAGGTTAAGTCAAATGGATGTACTTAAGGAAACAGGCTTAGATAATCTCAAGTTAGCAAGTACAAGTGAAACTAACAAGCAAAAATAACACTAATCATGATAATTTTACAGTAGAAACAACCCATACCACTTAAAGCACTTATAAAGGAGATTATGCAGATACTCGAGAGACAAGATTCAGCAGTTTTCAACTGTTCCTGGCAGGTCACCAGGACAACTAACAACATAAATTGGCAACATTATGTCCAAAGGACTGATCCCAAAATGTCAAATCTTTGGGCCAACCTACAAAGCCTCTTACAGGAGACCAAAAACATATAAGACTCGTACCATTACAGCTGATTTCATAGAACCCTGCCCCATGTATAATTCCCCAAGCATCAGCAATAGCAAGAGAAACCAAATTATCCATTTATATAATCATGAGTGTACAAATTGCAAAGCTAAGTAATAAATTTCAGTTGGATATAAATAATCAATATTAATAGAATGAAGTCGGTATCTCTCCTGACATGAGTGTATATTTTCCAATAAAAACCCCCAAGGCAACAGTTTGAAGCCACTTAATGCAAGTAAAAAGATCATACTTAAGCCATCACCAAAATGTATATTTACCAAACTTTTGACAGACATTTAGTAATAAAGCAAGTCTCACAAGCATAATTACTGCAAGAAGAAAAGATGGTACCTGTTCCAGAGTAGCGAAATCTTCATTTTCTTTAGGTAACGGGAATTCCTGTCTTTCCTCTGCAAGGTTCTCGCTGGAATTTGTCCACAGTTTATTAGTACCATTAGTTGAAGAAACTGAATGGTTAGTTGAATTCTCAATTGCACTAGGCACATTTAAAGGTTGAGAATTCATGTAATATCCCGGTGTTCCATTATCTACCAGTGGCATTTGAAAAGCAGATGACCCTATGTCATCTGATGCTGAAAAGTTTGGAATATAAGACTTCTTATCTGGTTCAGGTTGTTGGAAAGGAGTCCCAAGAGAACCCCTATGTACATTAAGAGAATCGAGGAAAGATGGGCGTGATTTTCTAGAGTTGAATTCAGATGAGGCTATATGTTGTGGTACATAATTTGAGGAGCTCCATGAATCTAAATTGTATCTTGTGGATTCAGAGAGCCGCAAAGGTGCATTATGCATATCAGGCAAGCTACTGAAATTTCTTTCCTCAAGTTTGGAACTTGTAATATCACTGAACTGATTCCTGTTGTGATTGTGCTGTTGAACTTCAAGACTGGATCCACTCAAGATGGTACCTGGATGAACAGAGGTAAGTGCAATGCCCATGAATTATTATTAGCTTTTCTCCCAGAAGGGAGTAGAGAAAACAAGTCTGATAAATCTTGGTTGAAGAAATAAAGTAGAGCTGGAAATCCTGAATTACATTCAGAAGATTGAAGGGCGACATACCACCAGCTTCCAAACTGTTGTCATCAGACGTCTCTTTGTACAGTTGAGAGTTGGTAGACACTGGACGTGACACTAAAGTATGAAGGGCAGGATTTGACACTGCAGAATTCTTCAAAGAACTAAGTTTATCTTTTGAATGGAACAACTCTGTCCCTGTAAAACTAGAATGGCTAGAACTACTCTCGTTAGGTTGACCTGCATGTGGGTCTAAACCAATAGAATGATGAGCCAAACTCCCATAAGTCCTTCCACCCTGGCTACCATTGTATATTCCAGATTCTTTTCCCATTTCATTTGTCGTTTGACCATGATTAATTTCGGCTTCTCTGGCAAATTTCGAAGTATCATATTCCTTAAAATACTGATCATTTGCAAGTCTATGCGCTATATGAGCATTTGCTGTATTATAATCATTTACTATTGACAGATTAGTATCTTTATCATTTAAAGAGGGTTGTCCAAGATTCCTCGTAACGCCGATGATGCTTTCAATATTTTTCTCAGGAACAACAAAGGATTCAACAGTTCCACTTGGTCCATCAGATGTACCAGCTCCACCAGAGTCTGTAATTCGTACACATTCAGCATCTAAAGTTTGTTTTGAATCTTGGTCTAAATCAGGAGCACTGGGTTGACTATTGTTTACAGTTTTCTTGGCTCGCTCTGCTGCCTTCTTTTTGCGGAACTCCTCCAGCTGCAAGATAGAGAAAACACAAACAAGAAAACATCAACTTAGAAGGAAAAAAATAAAAATAAGTTGAAAGGTGAAAGGTGAAAAAGTTTCACAAGTCTTTCACTAGTTTTCAAGGAATCAAATAAATAAGATCAGGAAATTGGTAGAATAAGATATATATGTACATATATATTTTTAAGTTTCAAGCCATCAAAACCTAAAGTCCAACTAAGTGCATTATTAAAAAATCAAAATAAGAAGCCCCTGGAAGAACTAGGATTCGATGAATATTTTTTGAAGCCCTAAAAAAACCTCAAATTCTCCAAATATAGCATAAATTCTATCGTGAATTGGTCTAGGAACACCTAGTGGCATGCAATTAAAACACCAGAAGAAATATAAACAGCAAATATATTGAAGAGCAAGAAAGCAATAACATAAAAATAAATGAAAAAGGAAAAAAGAAAGTTAAAATAAACAACTTATTATAACAACAGCTCACGGTTTGTTTCCACTTGATGATGATCAATAATTTAGAGTTTTGGAGAGAAGTGAGGGGTAACAAACTGCTAGCTTCCTCTTCATCTTTACTGAATAAAGCATGTTTAGAAGCAAAATCTACTCCTCAAATGTTAGAAGAAGTCCTAAAAATGAACCAAACAACATGCACTTTGTTAGCACCCTTCCTAGTGATGATCAGCCTGCTAGGATTAACACTACACAGCCCACTAAGCCCATCCAAACCTACATCTGTAGGGGTAAGATGGTAAAGGGGATACATGCCACATAGACAGGTTGTTATGAGTTAGTTATAGTGAGAGATTGTGTATGGGGAGGGTACGGAGGAATATAGGCAGGGCTGCATAGTGAGAGGACTATTCTACTTCTTCTTGGAAATATTGCTAATGTATTGGCCTGGAAACTACTTTTCCAGGAGGTATTTCATTGCTGTACCTACAGATTTAGTAAATAATACAATCTCTATAGCAATTCCTATCACACTTTAACAGTGAAATTTACTATATTCATGGTTGGTTATATCTTCTGAAAGTACTTAAATCCTGTTGAATCCTACCATCAACTATCTTTTTATGTAATTTCATTCTTTCGATAGCTCCGTTTCAGAATCACAAAAATTGATTCTTCTCTTTCAAAATTGATTGTCAATAAGGGTTAGTTAATCCTGAGCGGTTTCAACATAAACAATTGCACCTTAATTGTAACAGATTCACACCATTGCAATGCTGGAATTATCTTTACACGAATTCATACCCAGATGCTCAACCGTATAAATTTAAGTTTCTAATCCTAGTAACAACTTGCTCTAGCTCACAAAACCAAAGCAGCCAAACCAATTCAGTTCAATCCACCAGAAAGAAGGAAAATGAAGCAGGCATAGAACACGTCTATTCAACTTGCATGAATGAAGATCAACTACAATCACAACGCCCTACTGTTCGAAACTGTTAGGTCCATCATCACAGTCAGAGCTATAATACCAACCATTCTGGCAATCTACTTAATCATCAACATAACAAACCATCAATCTGTAAAGAAATGAAGTTTTAACATCTTAACAATCGGTCATGCACACCCTACACGACTACATTTAGATAAAACATGACAAATATTACAAATTGATACGTGATAATCGTTATATAAAACAATATGCAGGGTAAGAGAGGTAAGAAGAAAAGATTTAATAAGACAAACCCGACGCTTGCCAGCTTGAAGATGTTCCTGTTTCCTTGAGCTTGGTAA
This sequence comes from Erythroxylum ulei, assembly GCA_027564395.1. Lineage (NCBI taxonomy): Eukaryota > Viridiplantae > Streptophyta > Magnoliopsida > Malpighiales > Erythroxylaceae > Erythroxylum > Erythroxylum ulei. Next base: position 83,575,389 of record JANITX010000212.1, on the reverse strand, counting down.
CACCTGAGCAGACGCCATCAACAACAACAACAACACCACCTCCAATCAAATTAATTAATCAAAAACCATCGGCCCCTCAAAATCGCAAGGGAGATCCAATAGAAAAAATTGAAAAAAATTCGTAACGGCAAAACCGATTTCAAACGTCCCTTATTGCTTTTTTCGTTGAAAAAGGTTTGAATTTGGGGAAGCGAGGGAGAAATGGAACCCTAGAATAAAAGGGACCGACGGGATCGGAAGAGAGAGAGGGAGGGAGATTGTTGGGAGAGCTTGGATTTTTGGGGGTTGAGTTGCTCTGCGTCCGTCTCTGCCAGATCTCTCCTACCTTATTTCTTTCTCTATTATTCCTCCATTTTGTTAATTTTGTGAATTCTATTCCCCTTTGCATTTGAATTTAGAGAGAGGCTTTTATTTACCCGTTACACGTAAAATTCAATTTACAGTCCAAGTTTTGGTTCGGTGCGTGGGCTATCTTTAGCGACATTTTAATAATTTATTTTTATTATTATTTTTATTGTTTTTGTTTATATTCTTGTTGTTGTTGATCTTGTTGTTTAGATTTTAAAATTTAATTATTTTCATGTGATATTATTTAATTAGGACACAAAATAGCATTAGTTTATTCATCTAAAAAATAATTATATAATATGATAAATTTATATAATAATCATATAATAAGTAGAGGAGTCAATGAGTCATGGGTTCATTCATCTCGTCAGCGGAAGCGTTGGAATCAAAATTCTAACTCTGTGACAGTTCCAAAAAAATTTAGAATCATATGTAAATAATAGAAAGAATTGAATGAACATATAACTAAAATTGTGTGTCTTAAGGACAACTCCTCTTTTTTTACTTCTCTTTGTTGTTTGGATTGTTACAAACACCAAACATTATTCTTGGCCTCTTGAGAGTACAAAAAGATGGAAAATATCAGTGTGTAAGGATAATTAAAGTACCGAACAAGATGAATTCACATAGATGCTCAATCGAGAGTTAGACCATAATCAAGTTACATACAATTAAACTCATGCAATAATTGCATAAAATTGCATGAACAAACCTTAAGATCACATCTCTCAACTTCCAGAAATCTTATGAACCCTTAGCCTCTTAATGAATTGTGTTTTTAGGTGAATTTCATGTGTATGTACCACACATCATCAAGCAGGTTACGATCGTGACATGCTTAAAATAACAGTCATGTACATTTTGTTTTTTATCTTATCTTTTATGCATGTGACCATTAGGTTCTCGGTTATTTTGAGCATTTGAATTAACTCTTAATCCGAGCATATCATGAATGGTTTCATGTCACTTGAATTAACTCTTAATCCAAGCAAATTATGAAGGGTTTCATGATATCAATTGATCGGAACGTAAGTGAATTAACACACGAACTCTTCGATAAATAATTATCCGACTTACGAATATTTTCATAGATAATTATCATGCAATTCGTCCCTTCATCATCCCACACCCCACTTGGTTTGGACTATGGGCTATGTGTCAACTCCCACTAGACTGACTACGCCACATTTAGTCCAAGTAATGTTAGTTCTTGTCTTGGAGATTTCATTACTCTATGTGTTATTGAAGACTCTCTTAATGATACATAACTGCTCTGGCCAGAGACTCTCAAGTAATGACCTCAGCAAGAAACCGTGGATGACATCTCTTTTTATTAAGAGTGGTGAATCTTTTATTAGCTACTTAATTACCGTTGAATACTAATAGTTGTACCAATCACTAGCCTATGAGCAACCTTGTCTTGAGACAACAAAGAATGGTGTCAAAGCACATGATCAGTATCCAAGATATCTTTGAGTACCTCAAGTATAAGGATATTTGCACCACTGTTATAGTGAGATTAATCACTGACATTTGATAGATTATCCATATGATAATCTCATAGCAGATCATCTGATGTTTTTTAGACGTGTTAACTTTAAATATCTCATGCTTACAATTTACGAGATTCACTGCTTGATTAAATCAAAGAGTATAACATATGCTAGTTTATTTGGATTAACAATATCTTGCCTCATTAATCCCATGACTATGGATAATTTAGATGCTAACATAATTGCACATGATAAAAATCTTATTATCATTATTTCATCATAATGATAATAATTTTTTGATTTAGTCATGACCAAACAAATGTGATTGTCATTATTAATACTCGATTTTAAGTTAATTTCTTAAAAATATGGAAAAATGGTGAATATAACTTTAAAAGTTTTTGTAAGTATATTCCCCCTCTCTGAGCTTCCAATAGCCTAGAGCTTGTCACTTTAATGTATTGGATGGGCATTCATATAAGTTTAGAAATTAAGAATTAGGGTTATTAATCATTAAAGTTACTTCTTTATGATTACAAGGTCGAATAAGACTTTTTGTAAAAATAAAAAGAAAAGATTGCGTACATTATAACTCTCTCCAAATCGTGCAAAGCAGAGAGTTTTATATACTAAATACGTTAAAAATTGAAAGAACATTTTGTATATGTACCAAATTTTAAGTTAGATTTAATATATGACAGTATCAAAAAAGATTATAACAAAATTTCCTTATAACATATAAGGAAAGAGTTATTTAGAGTCCAGTGATGCACTAAGCCTCTCAAAATTTAAAAATTTAAATATTTAGACTCTTTTATTTTAAATTTTTAGCTTGCAATTACATATAACATTTGAGGGGGAAAACAAAAAAAAAAAAGAATGCAAGCTATTAGAATAAAAGCTCATGCTATTTTGTTATTTTATTATCAAGCGACTGACATTGAAATGTCATAAAAGTTAAACACAAAAATAAGGATAAAGTCTAGTCATCGGAAAGATTCGTTTCACAACAGCAGATCTTCTCTGCATGTGGTCTCTTAGGGTAACATCTTCCAATCTTATATCCTTTCATGGCGCAATTGACGAAGCATTCATAGACACCAAAGCTCCGTGTACAGAGTGGGCCGGTACAAACTCTCTTTCCATCTGGTTGCACTTCACTCTTTTCTACAATTTACAGTACAATTGAATTTAGTTAAAATTCTAAAACTAAAACGACCGTGTTCTTTCACAAGTGAAATGTTTAGGACACAAGAAATATTTTTCTACAAATTCCTTCTAAAAATAATAAACTTAATAATATAACAAATATATCTAAGGTAAAAAAGAGAATGAAAAATTACCAGATGTGACTGAAGAGGTGATAAAAGCAACAAAAGTAAATAAAATAATGAAACACTTTGTTGATGCCATTAAGAAAGTTTTCTCTTGATAATGTTTACTTCAGAAATGTTAATTGAGTATGAATGAAAAGTTTTTGTGTATTGATTTGGTATTTATAGAGTTGACTAGAAACTAATATTGTATTTCCAATTGTAAATATCATTAACCAATTTGGAAAATTGTTCAATGACAAATAATTGCAAGATAACATGTGCTTTAATGAAAGGATATTTCATTTACTTTCCTTATCATCTAATAATGCCATATTAATTACAACCAAAATTTATTGGCAACATATTTGGTTTATACAAATCTTAAGGCACAGGTGAATTTGTAAGGGGCTCTTTTGGCTTAAGTGAAGTCGCGAGTTCAAACCGTCCTTATGTATGCAGCCGTTTAAAACTTGAGGTCAGAGTTTACCTCCCGTAAGGAACCTACTCGGTTTGAGCGTTAGGGGCAGTACTTTAGTGTTAGAAAAGCTATCACTAAAATGAGAAGAACGTATAAAATATTGATGATTGGATCTCTTCTTTTGCATAAATGTTCAGTTTTGGGTACTACGTCAAATTGGATCTCTTCCGATTACGATGCTCTAACGTTGTCATATTTAATTTTATCTACAAATTTATGTAGACCTATATACATGTGTGAATAAAATTTAATAAAAAAAGATATAAATACTATAATAGGAATAGGAAATTTGTTCCAATTGAGTACTAATCTTAACTCAATCACCGACGAGTGAAAAAATAATTTTTACAACTTTTTGTTTGGTTTTTTAATTAAACAAATTAAAAATACAAATCATAAATAAAAAGAGTTGAAACGTATCTAATTTAGATTCTTGCATAAATTTTTCTTCTCCTAGCGCTAACCTTCTTGTGCTTTTTTTCTATTTATAAAAAAAAGATGCGAGATTTTTTCATATTGAAATTAAAATTTCTAATTATAATTAAAGTTTAATCCTAGTAATTTATACTTTAATTTTAATAAAATTAAATATCTTTTATTTAATTGTTGAAGTTTTTCAAACTTCACAATTAAGTCTAACTTAATTTAAATTGAAATTTTCTCTTTTTAATTATTTTTTATATGTGACTTATTAGATTTCTAATACGTTTACAATAATTATAAGTAGAATTAAATAAATTAAATCTCTTTTTAATTTATTTTTATTTTTCTAAATAAATAATTTATAATTACAGATTAATATTCACTTATAGCAATATATCGTAACTACCCAAATATTAGAAAGATCATAGTAGTTTAACTCAATCTGTCTATGTATGATTACGATGTGCAATCCAATGTTTTAAAAACCAGATCGAACATCGAATCAGTCGAAGGAAATGTTTAAAGTTTAGAGGTTCAACCGGTAATGAACCGCTATAAAAACTGGTATATAATAAACAAGAAGTGAAACTTATAAGAATAAATAAAAATAAAATATTTTATTGAAATAAAAATACACCAATATCTATTATTATATAATGAATTAATAATAAATAAATATGAGTCTAATATAAATATTAAAATAACAATAAAAATTAAATTTGTATTTCTGAAGGAGGTTGTGTCTCATCATCGTCAAAAACTCCAAACTCTCCAACGTTATTTAAAGATTTGTAAACTACGCTTTCATCTAAAATATTTGCATCAACTTTTTCTACTGCATTAAAATAAATTACAAATTAGTAATGTATGAAAAATTTTCTCAATTGTAAACTTGCAATACAGTATAATTTTGACTTAAATATAATCAATATAAGATATAAACTGACCATTCATAGATGATTTTAATTCATTCGTTGTGACAAATGTATTTTCTTCATAAATCGTCTTGACAAGGCTTTACTCTATTTAAATTTTTGCGGTCAAATGTAAACAGTTTGCAAATGTTAGAATTCATTTAAATGCCTCAAATTATTAGAAATTAACTTAAAATTTTATGAAATATTAGTTAAATTTGCACCTTTTGCCCGTAAAAGAAATATTGACCAAGATCTAGAATTTGCCATTAATACATGTATAACTAACTAGGTATGTATATTTCTTTCATATTTATTTACGAGCAACGAATATTTTGTGAAAGTATAATTCAGATAATAATTCAAAATTTAATATGTTTGTGTTTGTAAGTTTCATCAATATACTTCAAAATGAGTATTAGTGATGATATTGCATGTAACTAGAAGTAAGAGAGATAATGATTTTCGATTCAAATAAAATAGAGGATGCCGAGAAGAAGTTTGTGATCGAATCATTTCATAGGTGGCAATACGATTTATATAATGTTTCTACCAAAATTATGATATGAATGTAAGAAAATTATATTATGCTTATAGGCACTTATATTGTAATAAGTGATGGCTTAAGTGTAATTATAGTACAGTTCTTTTCTTCCTCCCTTATTTAGGAAGATAAAGCATCCAAAAAGAAATAAATATTATAAACCAATAATTTTGATGAATTTAGCTTAGTAATTAAGTGAACAAGTTCTTCGTAACAATACTATAAATGTGAAAGTTTTGATTAAAGAAAGGAAGGAGATTTATAAGGATTTAAAAACCAGACCGAACCATCTGGTCTGACCAAAAAAGGTTGAACCTATCGGTTTTTATGCAGAAAGGTTATTAGGTGAAACCGAACTGAACCACTGATTGGTTCAAACTTTTTCGGTCGAACAGGACGGTCCGGTTCGGTTTTAAAAACCTTGTTCCTTACTCATTTAATAATGTTAGATTCACGTTACCTATAAAATAAAAACATTTCTTTATAACCAGAATCAATTTAGTAGAAATTTTGACAATAATCTTCATCATATAGAAATTTGTTACAATAGACAAAAAATGAATGTTTAAAAAACTGATCGAAAGTTAAACCAGTAGGATAAGAGGTTTAAGGTTTAAAAAATTTAATCTAGATTAGACCATCATAAAACCTACGAAATATTAAATAAAATTAAAGAATTTGAAATATGATTGAAAAAAGATTGTTTTTACTTATCGAAAGATTTGAAGTTTAATTAAAAAATATTGTTAAATGAAATCTAATTGAGTTATTATAGTTTCAAAAAAAATATTAATTTATAAAAATTGACCGATTAATTAATAAATTGACCGATTTTTAACAACAAGAGTTATTACTAAAAATATTACTGTGGACCATGATAAAATTTATGTGTAATTTATAGGTCTAGTGTGATAAAATACTGGTGTTTGTGGTACATGGAAGGAGTATGTTATGTAATAAACATACAACTACCATAACCCACATTTAGTGTTTTATCATATTTAGGTAATTATGATATTTTGAGGATGAGTTTTAGTGCTTAATTGTAAATGTATCATACTTATGTATTAGTTTCATTCAATCTTAGGCCAAATGAGAGAGTGTTAGAAATTGTTCTTAAGTGGCCTAAAAATTAGGGATTGAGACTAGTAACTTTTCATTCAAACACAACAACTCAAATATGATATTATAAGGAAAAATGATCAATATAGAAAATTCTCATTTGTTAATTAATTACACATTAATACTTGATGGACGTATCAAATTAAAAGGAAGGCACGCACAAAATTGGTCATCTCTCTACCCTAATTTATACATTTAGGAAAAACTTACGCATTCATCACAAAAAGAATGTGTAAACTAAAGAAAAAGAGAAAGGGAGATAAACCCATTTTCCTACGCAAAGAAGGTAATTGTTATCAAGATCAAACATCATGTCTTCTTCTTCAAAATCTAGGTATGTGAAAATTATTAGTTTCAAGATCCTTTATAATGTAGAGAAATTCAATTTCTTCTTACATATAAGAACTTTTTTTTTCAATGTATCCAGTGCACAAGGTTCTCCGTTTTGCAAAAGTCTGAAGAGGGTCATTAATGTACGCAACCTTCTTCTTATATTTTTTATATAGAGGTTGTTTTGGTCACAAAAAGGTAACTTTTACCATTTATCTCAAAAGTCCCTCTTTATAAGAACTTATTAATTTATAAAAATTGACTAATTTTTAACAACAACAGTTCTTAAAGTAAGTTGAATTAATACAAAAATTGACTAATTTTTAACAACAACAGTTCTTAAAATAAGTTGAATCAAAAAGTTAAAAACTGAATTGAAAAATTATAAGATTCAAGGTTTTTATATTTAAACCGACCAAACCGGTTAATTACAAAATTTAAGTAGAAGTAAATAGTATTGTGAATACATCCATTAAGATGTTTCACTGTCATTTACATTTTGATTTTTTCCAGTATGAACTATTATAGCTATGTATTTCTTATACGGCTAAAAGACTTCTAATAGTGAAATGATAAAAGTTTGACAGTCATTTTTGCATGATGATTAGTAGTTATTATTATTATAAATAGTAAAAAACTATTATAAATAAAAAATATAATAATAATTACTAACAAGTATCGAATGCTAATTATGCAGGATGAAATCCTCTAATTCCCTTCTTCTGGCTCTATTCTGTCTCCTTTTAATCCAAGCCATCTATTTATGTGAGACCTACGTAAATAGGTGATTTGGATTAAAAAGAGACAAGATAGGGCTAGAGTAAAGGGCCAGAAGATCTGGTCCCAACTATGCAGATAGGTCTAACTTAAACATACGCCACTAAAATGTCACATGTAAGGATCTTGTCCACATGACCAGTTGGTTATAACAGAGGAACAATTAATCTCGTTATCTGATTGGATTTAAATACAATTTAGCTTATGGCTTTTTGATAAATTACATATTTCAATTTGTTAATGGTAGAATATTATGAACTTATTATTAAAAATTGAAAACGATATTGCCTATTTTAACCTTTTATCCATGTGATTATGTGTTCTAAAAGTAATTAACAGAGAGATAAATTAAGTGTTTTACAATTTAAAATTCAAATTATCTTATATAAGCTTAAAGTGAATGTATACTTACTTGACATTATTAATCAAGAACTCAACATTATTCATTTTTATTTCATATTTTTTTATTTTTATTTTTAAATTCAATAAAAAAAACATGTTTTGTTTCTGCTTTTAATTTTGGTTTCTTTCAATTTTCAAAAGTTATAAAATCATAAGAATAGTTTTATTTCTAACTAAATATATATTATTTAATTATTTAATTTTTTTAAGAAATATGAATAATTTAATTTAATATTATATAGTTAATTAACTAAAATTATTTATTAATATGAATTGTCATAATTTAATTTTACTTACTAATTTAATTTATAAAATAAAATAAAATAAATATTAA
>JANITX010000212.1:83511669-83525568 GCA_027564395.1 Erythroxylum ulei | reverse complement strand
TATTCCTCTCTATTCTCTCCCTTTCTCTTTGTTTATTTTTGTCCAAACAATGGAAACCAAGAGAAATGCAATTCCCTTCCTTTCTTTTCTCTTGCTTTCCTTCCATCCAAACAAAGGCAAATAAATGTTACCCTTGTTAGAGATACGAGTAAACTAACTATAGAGTAAACGATTGTAAATCGAGAAAGGTAGTTTTATGGTGTAAAGAGGTCCTACTTGTCTAACTAAATATATCTATTTGAGATTAATCTCTTCATAAAATCATAAGTAATAGTAAGAGAAAGACTTATTTAGACTTTGATATTTGACTGAATTACCTTTTGATACATTGTTTGTTATTAATTTTTTAAACTACCTGATAAAGTTTTATTTTATATTTCTTTATTTGAAATTCGTAAATTTATTTTTATTTATTTTAGTTGAGACCAGCTATCAGTTTTACATCACTTCTTCAAGAGATCGACTCTTATTCATTATTACTTATTTTAATTATAGATAATATATTAATAATAACAAACTTTATAACCTAAATAAAGAATATATTTTATACATATATCACCCAACATGTTTATCACGAACTCTTATTCTAAATTATAATAATTTGAGAGTTAAGAATATTTATTGTTCTTTTTATTGAATGTTTTGGTGTAATTATTATTTATTATATAGTAAAAATTGAAATTGTGATATTATAATTACTTTGTATTGCTCGGAATTTTATATTTGTATGATGATGATTATCTTTTTTATATAAATTGTGGTTATTATTTATATGTAAAATATATGAAAATTATTGTTATTTTATACTAATTGTGATTATTTTTTATTATTATGATTTTTGAAGACATGGTTAAAAATATACAGTACAATTGCATAATATAATAATAGACTATTTTATAATTTTTAAAAAATTCATAAACTATTTTATAAATTTTAAAAATAATCTAAAACAATATTTGGTATTAATAGATACCAATATTATATTATACCAGAGTTTAATTCATTACCAAGTTTGATACGCAACATTGACAAGAATAGATACACCACGGAAATGATAAATGAGTATATTAAAGGGCTCAAGTATGTCCCAAGAAAGGTCCAAGCCCAATCCTTGCTCCCACGTCCTTCTGTTATTCTTACAACATAATTACCTTAATGTATATTGAAATTGTAGGCTTAATAAGTTAATACGAAATTCCCCTTCTTTTCTTTGTGTGTCGACTCGAAACACACTTGGATGAAAAAGAAAAAGGCTATAGATCTATATATTCGTCGTGTGATTCACGAACAACCAAAATAAACGTAACTAAATTCTGAAATGTTAATAAAATCTTGGCCGAAGATGAGGATGAAATCTGAAAATTGTTAACAAAGTCTTGCTGAGCCTGAGAGGATTGGCCTGGGGGGGAGGAGGAGGAGGAGGAAAATGGAAGAGTATGCAGAGGAGTTGAGGAGCCCACCTGTGAGTCTGATAGCGTTGGTTGGGTGCTCGGAGCACCATCACATGTTCTCCACCTATCTTCACTCGGAGCAGCCTCCTATCAACACCCTCGCCTTGCCTGATTTCTCTAAAGTCTCTCTTCTGCTCTCCGATTCCCACCGTAACAACAACAAGTCTTCTTCTCCCACTACGGATCCTTTGTCTTCTTCTTCTTCTTCTGGTATTATCAAGAAGGATTGGTTTCTCAAGCATCGCACTAGAGTTCCCGCTGTCGTTGCCGCTCTCTTTTCTTCCGATCACATCTCTGGTGACCCCGCTCAGTGGCTTCAGGTCTGCACTGACCTTGAGAATCTCAAGTACGCTATCTATTCCCGCTATTTTTCTCTTCTATCCCTCCGTTTCTTAAGCTCATGGTTTCACCAATGCAATTGATTTACAGGAATGAGATTCGTTCAAAGAACATCAAACTGGCTGTCGTTGCTGTGCAATCGTCTTCCAGTGGTAATCTTTTGCTTCTCTCAGTTACAATTGGTGCCATTATTCAATCTATTGATGCTAATACTAACAACCCTTGAGTTGCTGGAGAATACAGCTGAAATTAGTGAAGATAGGATGATTGCTCTACGCAAACGGGCTGAAGTTGACTCCAAATTCCTGGTTATCTTTAATCCTTATGATGATTCACAACTTCAGCAATCCCTCAGCAGGCAAGCTACCGTTTCTTAATTTTCTTTAGAGAAATAAGGTTTTGGTTTTTGACTTCAATTCCTATTTCAGTTTTCTTACTCTGATGTTACTCTTGAGGTCCTACTTATTATTATGTGACTATTAGAACTGTTAGAATTTTGTGTTGTAAACAGTATGAAATATTAAAGCTTTTCAGAATTACGATTATAACCAGCGTGGAAGCAAGAGGTCATCTTTACTGCTTCATAGATTCCAAAGTGATAATTGTAGTCCATATGCCTCATAGATTCCAAAGTGATAATTGTATCCCATATGAGGTTCTGTAAATCCTTTGGTAGACTGACTATAATTAGGTTCTAATATGTCAACTTAAATTGGTATCTGATACACAAATGAATAAATCTAATTGTAAGTATCAGTTTTGTATTTGATGTTATCTATGTTAGATAAAAATCTTAGCTTTGTTGTTGATAATGAGCAACACGTTGAAATCATATCATTTGTATAGGTCTCATATAATAAAATTCTAAGTAAGAGAATTCAAATAGAATTCAAAGTCAAGTGGGAGGAATTAAAGTTTGTTTATTCACTTTTTCTCTTTTCTATATTCGAGTAATTCTTGGTGTCCTTTCCTTTCTGATTGGCCCGACCATCATAATCATTGTCTTGAACACCATTTCTACAGGTTGGGGACTGTGTTTGCTGAGTTAGCAACCACATATTACAGGGATGAGGGACGTAGGATTAAAACTCGTGTTGAAAAGAAGAACTTCAATTCTCCAGAGTTACATGTTCGGTATTGCTTCAAAGTAGGTATTTTATTTTATTCACTGGAGCATATACAAATGCATTATGATTTTCCAAAATCTAGACAAGTTCTTGATCTAATATAATCCTCTTTAATAAAGACTAGCAAAACCTTGTTTTCTAACATGATGGATAAGATGTTTATGCCAGTATACGTGGCTGTTATCAACACTTAGAAAAGCCTCCCTGAGGAGTAGGAATACTTTCTGGGTTCTCCATTATAGACATTTTTGCTTGTTGGTGTTTGTTTGATTACTAATCATTCTAGTATGTTCATTAGTGACTGCAGCATTTGAGTCATTATTTAAACTACAACCCTGTACAAGAAGCTGATTTTGTCATCTATGGATTTCTAGGTTGCTGTATACGCTGAGTTCCGAAGGGATTGGGCTGAAGCTTTGAGATTTTATGAGGATGCATATCATACACTGCGAGAGGTTCTATTTCTATGAAATTCTTCTTTGATGGGAAATTAAACGAAATTGTTTGCAATTTTCTCTATTAATTGACAGCGTTAAGTTTGTCTGCAGATGATTGGTACAACCAACAGGTTGCCAGCTATTCAACGTTTGGTTGAGATAAAAGCTGTTGCAGAGCAATTGCATTTTAAGATTTCAACTTTGTTATTGCATGGTGGAAAGGTAGTAGAGGCAGTGACATGGTTCCGCCAGCATTATGTTTCATATAGGAGGCTTGTGGGAGCACCAGAAGCAACCTTTCTTCACTGGGAATGGGTGAGCAAACAGTTCTTGGTATTTGCAGAGTTACTTGAAACAAGCTCAAAAGCCTTCCCTAGCAATTTTAGTCCACTTTTGGGCACTGGAGAGAGGCCTTTGACTGAGTGGGAATTTCAACCTGCTTATTACTATCAGGTGAGTGGCCATGCATTTTAACAGCTTACTATGTTCTGAAAATTGATGCCTACATTAGAATGTTATGTCTTTTAAGTTCTTCCACTCCATCTTTTAGTTTGAGAAAGAATCTGAAGACTCACGAAAACAGGATCATCAAAAGGAATCTGTACAGGCAATTTTAAATGTCATAGTAAAGTGAGCTATTATTGGTTAGATAATGCTGGAGGTTTTGGTTAGCCAAACAGAAGGATTTCTTTCTTTGTGATTGATATCTAGGTCTTATCAAATCCAAATCTAATTGTCCCAGTATAGAGAGTTAATAAATAAACAAGTTGAATAGTGAAATTCAGCTCTCTTCTTTTATATAGTACGCTAGTACGTTATGTTTTTCTTTAAAAAGTCACGACTAAGTGCATCATAGTTTCGGACTTGGCAAAATTTTGGTTGATGCTGGCTTCAGTATCTCTTATTGAAGGTTTGTGCATCTGATAAATGATTCTGCAGTCATTATGATTGCTAGCATGAACGCCTTATTGAAAGGAACTTATTTATAAGTTTTGATGAAAAATTAGACTGCAATGTTTGCCTCTTTGAAAGACTGCTGGCTGTAGTCTTTGGTAATATTAATTACTTACCTTCTTTATATATAAGTTTGAATATGCTTCCATAGTTTTCAATCTCAATGATTCCATATAAGTGAATCTTTAGAGTTTGTTCTTACTAAAACCACGCCTAATTTTCTGATATAATTCACCTTATTGTACTAGATTTAAATTTTTATTATACATACCAGGCATGTATATATACTATTCTTGAACCTCACCCATCAATTTAAACTTTTGAATTGAATGGTTTCTTGACATGGTATCAGGGTCTTGTGTGACCTCTTTCTCGAGTTTACGTTGCATCACTCTCATCTTTTGCTGGATTTTATGGTGTATTTTGTTTGTCCACACTTTTCGAGAGGGGTCCATTCTTGGGTCTCACCCATTTGCGTAAGCATTTGTAGTAATGATTTCTTAATAACAAACATTCTTTTGAAGGTTGAATGATCAAATGTAAGCTGGTCAGGCAAGCATACCAGTTATGGCTTAAACATTTGCAAACTAATTGCATGAATCATCTTTATCTCATTGTGTTGAGTACTTATGTATATTCTTGTTTGGGAACTTGAAACATTTAATCAAATTCTATATTTCCCATGTGATTCACTACAGTTGGCTGCACAGTACCTGAAGGAGAAGAGAAAATATTTGGAACTTGCTGTATCTATATCCGAAACTGCTGGGGAGATTGATAATGGTGCTGAATCTGTGACCCCTTCGATTTATGTTGGTCAGTTCGCTCGATTACTCCAGCAAGGGGATACATATGTGATGCAACCGTAAGTTTTGACAATTAACTTGGCATGCAATGTTTTATTTTCAATAATTCATGTTTTCTAATGTTTTGCAGCCTGAGTGATGAAGAATACACCTCTTATGCTATTACTGAAGGGAAGAGATATCAAGATTCCTTTGAAATTATTGCTCTTCTTAAAAAATCTTACGAATCATACAACAGTCTTAAGGCTCTGAGGATGGCCTCTCTCTCTGGCTTTCAAATGGCTAGGGAACATTTTGCCATGGGTGATTTCAACAATGCAAAACAGTTACTTGATGGTGTTGCAAGTCTATACAGACAAGAGGGGTGGGTCACATTGTTGTGGGATGTCTTGGGTTACTTGCAAGAGTGTTCTAGGAAATCGGGTACAGTAAAAGAGTTTATAGAGTACTCTCTTGAAATGGCTGCATTGCCAATATCATCTGATACTGAGGTCCACTCTTTCAGATCAAAAGATGTTGGTCCAGCTGGCCCTGCGAGTCTTTCCCAGAGAGAAATCATACACAATGAGGTTTTTGGGCTTGTTAATGGGGATGCAAGTAGGGCAACAGCTGAAAACAATGGTGATCTGAAAATTACTGGTGATAGTCCCCTGCGTCTTGAGATTGATCTAGTCAGTCCTCTTAGATCTGCACTTCTTGCTACTGTTGCTTTTCATGAACAGATAATTAAGCCTGGCGTCCCTGCCTTGATCACACTGTCTCTTCTATCACACTTGCCTCTTACTGTGAACATTGATCAGTTGCAAATTCAGTTTAATCAATCAGAATGCAACTTTACCATCATAAATTCTGAAAGAACTGAATCAGCTCGAATGACCAATGACCAGCAGGGCCCACGAGTTGAAAGTGCTCCTTCTCTGGCACTTGTTACAAACAAATGGCTGCGATTGACTTATGCTGTTACGTCTGGTTAGTATTAGTCTTATACTATGGTTGGTGATCATTTAGAAACTCTCTGAACATTTTGTTGCAAGTAAGATCTTTCTTTTGTTCTTATTACGTGAATACTGTGCATGATATTGAGAAAGTTTTATCTGTGGCATATTAGTATATTATTTCTCCCCTTGTTTGGTGTTAATGTACAAACTGATGCTACATTGTAAGGTCAACTCACAATTCATTTGGGTAGTTTGTTTCAACTGTTAGGAATTTGTTATTCTGTGTGTATGATTGCATATAGATAAATCATGGTTTTACATGACAGTGGTTCTCTAAGAAACTGTTTCATGGGTATGGTTGGGAGAAGTTCAAGTTTAATAACTGTTGCTAGAAAATTTTAGATATGACTCAACCGAAATCTTTGTACTGCAATTAAAATGACTACATGTCCAGTCAATGCCAATTAATTCGGGATTCTAGTAAATCCTTTGCTGAAAACCAGTCCCTCGTGCCTGATTACATTAACTCACAAAGAGTATACACAATAAGTTAATTCTTCCTTCCCCATTGCAATTTCTATGTGCGATAAGAGCTGTTGCTATCAATTGAATTATTTTTTTCCCAATAGAAGAAGAGTTTCATGTTAGATTGTGCCACGATTTTTTAATTTCAAAATGATCGTCCTTCCCTTTGAAGGCCCCTATTCTTGCAGCATGACTTGGATTCTAGTTGATGGATCACAGATTTAAACTTTTAAACTTTCAAATTTCTGCCACTTGTACTGACCATATACTATTGTGTCTTTGTGCAGAGCAAAGTGGCAAGCTGGAGTGCATTTATGTTGCTGCCAAGATGGGGCCACATTTCACAATCTGCTGCAGAGCTGAAAGTCCTGCTTCAATGGATGAATTACCTCTTTGGAAGTTTGAAGATCGTGTCGATACTTTTCCAACAAAGGATCCTGCTCTTGCATTCTCTGGTCAAAAAGCTTCCCAGGTTGAAGAACCTGATCCACAAGTTGATCTTATTTTAGATTCTGCTGGCCCTGCATTAGTTGGAGAAAGTTTCATGGTTCCTGTTACAGTGGCTTCAAAAGGTCATGCTATCTTTTCTGGAGAGTTAAAAATCAATCTGGTAGATGTAAGAGGAGGAGGGTTGTTCAGCCCAAGGGAGGCAGAACCATCTTCTATGGAGAATCATCATGTTGAGCTTCTAGGTGTTATTGGACTGGATGAAGAGGATGAATCTCAAGTGGGGGCTGATAAGATAAAGAAAATTCAGCAGTCTTTTGGCTTGGTTTCTGTTCCCAAGTTGGGAAATGCAGAATCATGGTCCTGTAATCTAGAAATCAAGTGGCATCGACCCAAACCTGTTATGCTTTTTGTATCATTAGGTTATTTCACAGATAGCAATGAGTTGACTTCACCTAAAGTTCATGTCCACAAGAGCTTGCAAATTGAAGGAAAGAATGCTATTCAAATTAGCCACATGTTTATGCTGCCATTTCGCCAGGATCCACTGCTACTCTCAACCATCAAACCTTCGTCGGATGCAGGTGCACCAGCGTCTCTGCCTCTGAATGGATCAAGTTTACTAATTATTAGTGCCAAGAACTGCAGTGAGGTGCCATTGCAGTTGCAGTCTATCTCTGTCGAGGATGATGATGACAACGAAAGACAGTTTACCTTGCAACCTAGTGGTGATCTCTTAGGGTCTGCCCAATTCATGCCAGGAGAAGAGTTCAGGAAGGTTTTCACCATCGTTCCTGAGTTGACAGCCTCAAAGCTTAAGCTGGGAACAGTTTCTCTAAGATGGAAGAGAAATCTAGAGACTAAAAATCATCCTTCTACAGTAGGTTGGATCTTGACGAAACATGAACTCCCGGAAATAATTGTTGAGATATCTCCATTGATTGTCAATCTGGAGTCTCCTCCCTATGCTATTCTTGGGGAGCCCTTTAAATACCAGGTTAAAATCCGGAATCACACACAATTGCTCCAAGAAGTCAAGTTCTCGTTGGCAGATTCTCAAAGTTTTTTGTTATCTGGGTCTCATAGTGACACTATTTTTATCCTTCCCAAATCCGAACACATTCTGAGCTACAAGATTGTACCACTTACTTCTGGTTTGCAACAACTGCCTCGAGTTACAGTCACCTCTCAAAGATACTTGGCCGAGTTTCAGCCTTCTTTAGCTGCATCCAGCATTTTTGTATTCCCATGTGAACCTCACTTCAAGATATCTGACAATGGAGACAAAAGGATGGAATCCGTTATCGCGGAGTGAATGCACATTAGTGAATATATTGCAAAAAATCAAAATGGTTGTTCCCAAGTGATACTATTGATAGTCTCTCAGTTGTTTTCATAGTGGGATAAATATTGGTAGCTAGTTGGTACAGCATAATTGTTTCATTTCATTTATGAGAGTATATGGTTAGCTGATTAATGCTGGTTTGCGTTGGGATTGGACGAAGAATGATTCAATTTCGTGCTCTTAGAAGGTTTAATTTCTTGAAGAGAGAGAGTTAAAGATCTTAGTAAGAAGCAGCAGATGCTTTATCGTTCGGAATCAGTCGTACGGTCTTTGATGCCGGTGGTGGGACGGTAGTTTGCTTGTTTACTGCCGTTCTCTGGTCTTGGCCGGGAGTAAGTACCGTCAAGACTCATTCCTTCCGCCATTTATAATCATAACAATTGTAGATGGAGCATAAATTTTACTCAAATTTATTCAATAATATTGCTCAAAGAAAATTATTTATAATCAAATATAAATATAGTAAATGTAAAATAAAAAGATAGAAATAGAAAGGTTAATAAGTAGTTATCAAGTTAAAATACTAGACGAAAGATTACATGAGTCATAACATAGTAATCTAATAATTATAATCTTTGGGTTGTTTAATTTTACTTCTGTTGTTTCTGTTGTATAGTTTAGTTCTTATTTTTTAAATAAAAACAAAAATTCATTTAGTTGTTAATATAAATATACTTATATTTTTATTATTGATAATAATTATACATTAGATAAATTAAATTTTACATTACATATCGAGATGTGAAATAGGAGAAAAGAGATTTCATAATTGGAGTTTAGATTAAGACGACATTGTTATCATAAAAATGAATATAGAAAAAAGAAAGAAAAGAATTGATTGTCCTATTATTTCATATTTAATTAAATTTTTTGAATATATCTTTAAATTTAAATTATATTTATTAATAATTATTACACTAAAATTATTTTATTTCAAAAAATAATATTTACATTAAATTATAAAAATTAAATTAAATTATTCATGATCCTAAATAACTAAATATAAAATCTTAAATTAAAATATTTATAATTCTTATTAATAATTAGTAAATAAATAAAAATATATATTTAGTTGATCTAAATTAGATAATGAAAAAAGAATAAAAGAAATATGAAACAAAAACTATTTTTTACGATTTTTAGAATTATAAAATTTAGAAGAAATCGAAATGAAAAATAAAAATAAAAAATCAAACAAATAAATAATTTTTATTGAATTTGAAAATAAAAAATATAAATATAAATAAAAACAAAGAAGAAAGTAATCGAACGAGATTTTCAAGGTTTCGCTTCCTACACAATACTTATATAAAGTATTTATGTTCGTGATAATTTAGTCATTATTATTATAAATGTTTTCTTTTCTGTTTTTCATAGGCATAGCAACAACGTTGTCCCCAGTGTTCAGAAGAGAGGACTAAATATAAAAAGTTGTAAGCTTTGGTCCGTCCTAATAATGTATTCTATTTCTGTTTTAGAGTGTCTTTATCTTCTAGATTGAGACATTGGGTAATTTAGTCATCCTTGTTAACAAAATTTTCTAATTTAAAGCTTCTATAGTATCGTCGTCTTGTTTGTCTGTTTCCAACCCACCAAAAATGCTATTTATAAGTAACTTATTGCTCGTCTAATTTGCAGTTCTCTGAAATAATTATCAGCCATAAATGGAAGAAGAAGTGAAGCTTCATGGAACTTGGTACAGTCCATATAGTTGGAGAGTGATGTGGGCACTGAGGCTCAAAGGTATACCATACGAATTCATAGAAGAAGATCTGTCCAATAAGAGTGATTTGCTTCTTAAGCTCAACCCTGTCCACAAGAAGATTCCTGTGCTCCTACACGGTGGAAAATCGATCTGCGAGTCCACAGTGATCATGGAGTACATCGAAGAGACATGGCCTTGTAAGCCTCTGTTGCCTTGTGACCCTTATGAGAGAGCGGTTGCACGCTTTTGGCTTAATTTTGCCGATGTAAAGGTATCCCAATTAATTTCAGAAAACTATGTTTTTCAATTATAAGAGAAGAGGAATCCTTAAAATATATACATATATGGTTTTTCAGCTTCCTATAATGTGGAAAATGTCGAAGGTTGGTGGTGATGAACTCCAGCAAGTGATAAAGAAGAGCTTGGAAATATTACAAACCCTGGAAGAGCATGCCTTGAGGGAGAGGAAATATTTCGGTGGTGACAAGATAGACATGGTTGATTTGTCCTTTGGTGGAATCGCTCACGTATTGGAAGCCATTGAATACAAAATAGGAACGAAATTGGTTGAAGGTCGTAAGTTCCCTCGTTTGCTTGGATGGATACAAAATTTCAAGCCAGTCCCCATCTTATCAGAGAACCTTCCCAACCTTAAGCCTCCGTTCAAGAATCCAACTCCAAATTAGTTGGAACTCCGAAGCAATATGTTCCAAAATACCTTTTCTTTCTGCAAGAAAGATAGAATAAGAAATTGTTAGTCAAAAATTTTTCATTGACAAGAAATTTGTCTTTTTATTTCGTTCAGGTTCTTTTCATCTTGAGCAAAAGATTACAAACTGCTGAATTTATTAGTCCAATTAAAATTAATTGTGAAAGAGAAAGGTGAATTTGTATTGTATATTGCACACCAAAGGGTCGTACATGACCATTACTTTATAGGTAATAGTCAAATATATAATGAATACGAGGATTTTAGGCTATAGATTTGGTTACTATTTAGAGTTTAGACTATAATATAATATATTAATATTTCCCTCAAACTCAAGTTGGAAGAGAATTTGGCAACTAGTGTTTGAAAACTAGATTATGAAATTGTTGAGATGTTTGAGTCTTGATGAATATATCAGCAGTATAATCTTGGGAGGTGACAAACGAGACTTCTGAGCCTTGAAAGACATGACGGCGCACAAAGTGACATTTATTCTCAATATATTTGTTTAAACACATCATTATGGGCTATTTGGATGACACTGCGATTATCAAAATGGATTAGAGTAGTTGAAGAATGAGAGACACCCATATCTTGGAGAAGCCACCTTAGCTAGAGGAGTTCATAAGTAATATTCGCGAGAGGTCGATATTTTGCTTTAGTGCTCCATTGAGAAAGCATAGTTTGCTTTTTGTTATGCTAGGAAATTAGGAGCTCCGATCACCTGTCCAATTTATCCCTGTCTAATTCTGTCCAGTTTCATAACAACGTCGTTTTCTTTATAAAATTAACGTCTGTCTAATTAATGCTACTGACGCCTGTAGGATCCACCCACAGGCGCCGTTTTTCTCCAAAACTTAAGCTTTAATTAGAAGCTTTGGAGATTAACTTAAATTTGGCTAAGTTATTGTTATTATTATTATTATTATTATTATTATTATTATTATTATTGTTGTTATTTATTATTATTATTATTATTATGATAATTAACTTTATTTATTAATTATAATTTTAATTAGTGTTATAAGTAATTTTTAAGAAGTTATTATTATTATTATTATGATTATTATTATTATTATTACTAAGTTATTCTTAATTTTATATATTATTATTATTATGATTATTATTATGATAATTAACTTTATTTTTTAATTAGAATTTTAATTAGTGTTATAAGTAACTTTTAATAAGTTGTTATTATTATTATTAAATTACTTTTATTATTATTATTATTATTATTATTATTATTATTATGATAATTAACTTTATTTATTAATTAGAATTATAATTAGTGTTATAAGTAACTTTTAATAAGTTATTATTATTATTATTATTGTTGTTGTTGTTGTTGTTGTTGTTGTTAAGTTATTCTTATTATTATTAATTTATTATTATTATTATTTATTGTTAATAATAATAATATTTATTATTATTATTATTTATTGTTAATAATAATAATATTATTATTATTTATTGTTATAAATTTTCTACTTACTATTTTTAATATTATTATTATTAATTTAATTATACCAAATTAATTATCTTATTATTATTATTAATTATTATTATAAAATTTGTACTTTTATTACTATTATTATTATTATTCGAGATAGAAAGTAGGGATATGTTGGTTTTCCATAAAAAAAAACATGTTGTTAAAATTCAGAGAAACAATGTTTTCTGGTTTTTGTAAAACTGTTGTGGTTATTTTTTCATAAACAAAAAATTGCAACAGAATAAGCCAAACACGTTTTACTTACCTGTTTTTCTTTTTACAAAAACGAAAACAAGAAACAGAAAAAAATAGAAACAAATAGCCCCTATGTTATCAATTCCGTAAAAAAATTATTTTTAAATTTTGTGAAAAAATATTTTATATTTTATTCAAAAATATGTCTAAACCAATCCTTGTTAAAACATTTTGTCATAGTAATTTCTAAACACATGGATAATTAACATTACTAATTATTTAATATTAGTAGTCCCAAATTGGACTCTATTAGAACCTTTACATGGTTGTTGGATCGATTCAAGAAGCTTTCCAGGTTACGCATCAACCTACAAAAATGTCATTTCATTTTATCCCGAGGAGCTTCAAATTTGGAATCCCCAACTGCTTCTGCCCCTGGAATGATAATGAAGTCCTACCATTGTTATATTTGAGACTTTCTATATCAACAAAGAGACTACGTTTCGTTGAATGCATCTCCCATATTGAAAATATCCAAAAAAGGATTCACTATCAGGTGAATAAATTCCTATCATATATGGAGAAGCTCTAACTTGTTAAAATTATCCTTAACTCCCTCCACATATACTAGAGTTCATATGTTTTCTCTCCAAGAATGTTATCAAATCAGTTGAGAGACTACTTAAAAACTTTCTATGGAACCACTCAAATGGAACTAGAGGGATTGTTAAAGTTAAATGGGCTAAGATATGTGTTCCTAAAGAGGAAGGAGGTTTAACTATCTCTCCAGTGAAACTAACTAACTAAACTCTTATTCTTAAATGACTATGGTGGATCATACGCTGTGTTTGGTTCTTGTCCTCATTAGTGGGGACAGAAGACAGGACATAAAAATTCTGTCTCCGTGTGACGTTTGGTTGCTATCCTTGAGTTTCTGTCCACCGTCTGCGGATGACAGGGATAAGCTTTTTTGTTCCTCTCAAAAAGGGAGGACAGAGACTCTTGCCCCTGTCTCCACAACATAAGCAGCATTCATGTTAATATTAGTTATAACATAAGCAACATAAGCAGCGTTTATGTTTTGTTATAACTATTATAATTATCAATATTATTATAATTAATTTGTTATTATTATTATCATTATCATTATTATTATTATTATTTATTAGTATTATAACATTTTTATTTTTTTATTATTATTATGAATATTATTATTCTTAATTTTATATTATTATTATTATTATTATTGTCATACATTTTGTATTTTTATTATCAATTTCTTCTTCTTCTTATTATTATCCTAAGAATAGGTATTTATTATTATTATTACGACTATTATTATAATTAACTTTGAATAATAATTATTGTTATTATTAATATTATTATTATTGTTATCACACATTTTTTATTATCATTATAAATTTCT
>JANITX010000212.1:83492534-83503844 GCA_027564395.1 Erythroxylum ulei | reverse complement strand
AGTGGTGAGAGGCGTGGTCCGTGAGACCAACAAAACCCTTTGGTCAGGGGTTCGACTCGCAGCGCTCCACCCTGGCAAACCAAAGGGACAATACCGAACGGGCCACGGCTCGGTGATTTGGGCAGCTCCATATGCGGGGGCTACTCCCCCGGGAGCTTCGGAACCCCCCCAAACCAGTTTGATAAGTATTTTAAGATTAATAATTATAAATGTTGTTGTACTTCAATGAAAGGAAGAGGGATTTGGCATGTATGTAGAGTCTTATTATATACAGGGCCACTTGAGCCACCAATTCCCATGACTGCTCTGTCTCAACTAACGTCAGTTGTATAGGAAATTAAATCTCTACTTCTGTCTCCTACTCATTTACAATATGAATAAACGAACAAGAAATGTCACTTAATCGTTATCAAAATTGAACTGAATCTCAAAATCTCTTGATGCGACCTGAAAAGAAAAAGAACCCCGAGAATATCTCACAAGTTGCTTGATTTCCGTTCCCTGTTTAAGCTCCAGTCACCTCACATTGACCCAGCTCACAGAACTCGACCAATTGCACGTCTGATCACTCGCCAACCGCCGGACTCTGTCCGCCGGCGACGTCAACGAATCAAACCTTGATTCCACTGCCCTAATGGAGCATGACTCAGACGTCGTGGGCGATGGTTGGCCACAAACGCAGTCTGGAAAATCAAAAGGACCTGTTGGAGACGATGAGCAAGATCGTTGACGAGGCTTTAATGAGACAACAGAGTGATCGTTTGTTGCTGTACAAACAAAAGGATGTTCCAATAACATCTCAGCAGTCCATCTCTTCCTAGGATCCTTAACAAAACACTTTGACAAGAAATCCTTTCCCAGTTCGGACATCTCTACCGGGATTGTCGGTAATTCATCCCCTACTCCGATACGGATTAGTAAAGCCATCACGTTGGTCTCCGGCTTGCAGTTCCACGCCGGTTTGCCTGTAAACATTTCAACCACAGCACATCCAAGTGCCCAGATGTCTCCCGCTATTCCGTACTCGTTGTCGTTGATTGATTCCGGCGGCATGTACAATGGCGTTCCTCGAATTTCCGCTCTACTCTGTTTTTGCCCTGTTCTCCTCGCCAATCCAAAGTCTGCAATCTTCACTTCATCGTCGCCTGACAGTAAGAGATTATGAAGTTTAACGTCACAGTGAGCAAACCCATTCGCGTGAATGTGACGTAGACCCTTTAGTATGGAGTTTGTATATCGTTTGACATCTGACTCTGGCAAGAAACCGCCGGCTTGTTTGACTCGATTTGCTAAACTACCACCTGATGCGTACTCCAACAGCAAGTTGTAAAATCTCACGCCATTTTCGAAGCTGCAACAATCGCCAAAACTCTTGATAATATATGGACAAGAGCCAAGTTCAGTCAAAATCTCCTTCTCGTTCTCGACCAAAGAAGAGTCCCAAACGCTGCACGATTTCACCACCATCATCGGAAGACATTGATGATCAGAGCCTTTCTTGGGTATCGCAAGACTGACGGTGGACGTACTGCCACAACCAATCGTCTCCCCTCGAATCCACTCCATTGGAGCGACCGGCACCAGAAAAAAGTGTCAGTTTTGAAGGATTCGATTCGGTTTCTTGAAGAACAAAAGAGAAGTGTGTGAGCAGAGGATACAACAAACGAACTAGTGACGAGAAAGGACAGTGGGTTTTATAAGTGATGAGTGGGGGGGTTTTAAGGGCTAACGATATTTTCTTTTTTGGAAATCAATAATCAGATATAAGAGCTTGAATGAAAACTCACGGCGGGAGTAATTAATGCACGTGATAGGCATGGATATTAATCTTTATATGATAATTGGAATCCTGATTTAAGTAGAATTAGTATTAACCATTTCACTAGGATTACTACAGTATACTCGATGCAATAAACTAAAATAAGTCCATTATAGATAATCAAATAGCATATTAACTAATCAAGGTTGAGACCGACACTTAAAAAACGTGCAATTACGCTACGCCAAGAAAAAAGAAAGGTCGTTCCCTTGCCATTGCCAAAGATGCAGCAAGCAGTAGCACGTACACATATATTATTATGAGTGACTTGGAAAGAAAGATAAATGTAATTTCACTTCTTTGTGCCTCTGTGACCCTAAACGTGATTGTCCTGCAAGAGCATGCCAAAGCAGTAGCTTTCTTACGACGCGAAACGTCCCAAAAGGCGTGTCTTACATGCACTTGCCAACCCCCCAAACGGCACATCAACTTGAAAGCTACTACTATTCAACTTTTATTCAACATGGACCAACTCACTTTCGCCGTGAGAACTTACGTAACACTTTTCAATCACATGCTATTAACAAAATTTCTACTAGTTGGGGTTCCTATTTGTTGAATTTTACAAGTTAACTTTTCTAAAATTAGATGTTAAACAAATGACCAATTAATTTAATTTAAGAGATCTAATTAACACACAAGCTCTACTATTACCACAATTTGTCAAGACATTGTAATAATGTGTGTGCTTCTTTATATTCGATTCCTTCTTTAAAATTTAGAATCTATTCGCTTAGATTTTTGATAATAAATTAAATTTTCTAAGTTAACTAAGATCTATAAGATATGTTTAAACAAAAGTTTGCTCAACTTACTTGAAATTATCCTCACACAAGTGAAAGCATGAAGTTCGGGACTAGAACAGCTTGTATGACGGAGAAAAGGTTTCCCAGATATATGCAATTGCTTCATGATTTCCTCACAGCTCATTTACGGTGTGCCATGTTTTATACAATTCATAACCGTGTATTAGTAAGACCAACAGCGAAGTACTCCTGTTTTCTGGGATTTAAAGAAAGATTCTGCATACTATATGACCATAATGTTACCCTGGCAACATTCCCCAATTTCACGGATAATAAAATTAAAAAATCCAACTGTTTTGGTACAGGATAACATGTTAATTTATTTCAGCAGACTTCCTGAAGCATCTGTAATCAGATATTACTGAACAAATCCAATTTACTACTTCAATTCTTCATTATTTTTACATAACTCAATGTGAAACTCTTGACAAATTCCTTCAATTCAAAATAGGGCTGAATATTTGGTAAGCATATTAGGTAAAAAGATATGGCCTTAGTTAAGCTTATATCAGTTGAGTTTTTGTTAGTTGAGCTTTTCTCTGTTTATTTTTTTTTAGAAGAACTTTTTTCAGTAGATATTTTCTGAGAAGAACTTTTCTAAGAAGTCAGTTGACTGTTTGACTATCATTTAAAAAAGAATTTTTTTTGAAAGAGTTTCATACAGTAGACTGTTTAGCAACATAAAAATAAAAAAACTTTTAATTTTACCTATATTTTATTTTGTAATAAAAATTATTTATTAATTATTATATAATTTTAAATCATATAAAACATAAATAAAAATATATCTAACCAAATCTTTTATATGGATTATAACATAAGTAAAACTAATATAAAAAATAAATATAAAAATATATAAAAATGTTAAATAAAATTATATAAATCCTAAAATAATTATCAAGTTGGGTAAACATTAAGATATGCTTGTGGGTATTTTGAGAATTATGTGTAAAACATAAGGGCAAAAGGAACTAAAAAATAGGCTCATTAATTGATCTGAAAAATCTATCCGAAAAAACCATAATATTTATTTTCTGCCCCTAATAAATTAAAAGTTCTGACATTAAATTGTTGAAATTTATTACTTAATTTAAATTATTAATTAATATAATTAAAATATTAAGTTTAATAATCATAAAAATACCAAACTTGTAGTTGAGTCCATTAATTTCAATTGGTTCTAACAAATTAGGTTTAGCAACTACTCCCAGTTAAATAGATCAAACATTCAACGGATCGAAGATCTCTGATAAGATAATTGTATTTGCCACAAGCCTGACCAACCTTCCCAGAAGCTAAGAGTTTGACACCAGGAAGTCAACGATTGGGCTATTCATCATGCATGACGTATTATGGTATACCTAATTTCAGAATGGAGATTTAATTAAGAATTTTATCAGTTTGAATTCAACCTTTGGTTATTAAACTTCATAAGAGTTTAGACTCCTTGGGCAATAGTTGACCACTCTTCCCTTTATTATAAAAGGAAGGTTGGGCAAACCGGACTCCTACAACTTTAATATGGAAGAAGAGGTTAAGCTGATCGGAACATGGCTTAGTCCCTATAGTTGCAGGGTCATATGGGCTCTCAAACTGAAGGGCATCTCATACGAGTACATTGAAGAAGACCTCTCCAACAAAAGTGCTTTGCTTCGACAGTACAATCCAGTCCATAAGAAGGTCCCTGTACTTGTTCATGGCGGCAAACCCATATGCGAGTCCATAATCATTCTCGAGTACATCGACGAGACGTGGCCACACAATCCCTTACTTCCCAGTGATCCTTACGAGAGAGCTAAAGCAAGATTCTGGATTAAGTTTATTGAAGACAAGGTAGGTCCTGAGGTCCTTCCTCAGACAGTATAAATAAAGGATGCAGTTTGATTCAACAATCTTCTTTAATTTATTGTAGGGTCCGACTTTCTGGCCAATCTATCGGACCAAAGGAGAAGAACAAGAGAAGGTAGTGAAGGACAGCCTGGAAATTCTTCAAACTATAGAGGAAAACATTTCAGGAGAGAAGAAGTTCTGGATGGGAGATGATATTAGCATGGTGGACATAGCCTACGGAGGAGTTGCTCATTGGTTGGACGTGATGGAACAAGTAGGAGGAGTGAAGGTATTTGAACCCCACAAATTCCCTCGTTTGAGCTCATGGATCAGGAATTTCAAGGAAGCCTCAGTTCTCAAAGATAATCTTCCAGATCGTGAGAAAATGGTGGCCGTCCTTAAACGTCGGAGAGAAATGATAGTAGGAACTGTGTGACTGAGTTTGAACAGAGGGAGTTGAGAATCTTATGACGTGCATTCATGTTAATAAAGTCTACGGAATGGCAACAACTTCTTTTGTCTTGTCATGTGTGCTTGTGCTGTGTTCGTTTCCGCGGGTCTTCTTCGTATTTTGTTTTGTAATATTTATGATGCATGAGAAAGCACGTAGCTAATGAAAAGGAAAAAAAAACTAATATAATTTATTTGTTAAAGAAAATAGAAAATTGTGATATTGCAGTGATGAGATTGGGATAATGGCTAAAGACACAAGTCTTGACAAAGGAAAATTAAGAGAGAAAACTGAAAAAAAAAACATTTTAAGTTCTTTTGGATAATAACACACAAAATTATAGTGTCTTATTATCTACTTTAGTTTGACCATTCATTTGAGGATGTACAATATTAGAAAATAATAATTTAGTTCCTAGTTTAGACAATAAAATACACCAAAATGACTAACGAAATAATTTCTCAATCATTTATGCAATCATACTATTTCTCCAAAGAACAAATAAGATATATATGTTGCGTCGTTTGTTTGGAACATGCAATAAAATGTGTCACATTACAAAATTAACGACAATAACAAATATGTTATCCTTACCAAATTGTGACCTAGGCACCAACATAAAATCTATTAATATATCAGTCCAAGGTTTACTAGGTACATGTAATGGTTTGTATAACCCATGTGGTTTGAATTCAAACTTTGCTTGTCTACATGTAATGCATTTACCATAAATATATTGCACTTTACATTTTATATTAGGCTAATAAAATGCTCATGCAAAGCATCTAAAGTGTTTCTCATACCAGAATGACCTTATTAGACCACCACCATAAGTCTCTCTTACAAGCGATTCATGCAATAAACAATCAGGCACACACAATTTTTCTTGTTTTGAACAAATAACCATCATGCCTAAAATATTCATTATAAGCATCCTTATTACACGCATCCCGTACTTGGTGAAAATTGACATCATTAGTATATAAGTCTGTAATCATCTCCAATCCAATCAGTTTAGCTTACAAAGTATTAAGTAATGCATACCTTCGTAACAACACATTTTTAACAACTTTTTCTTTACCTTGCTTTTGCTTAACCACATAAGGGAATGTCTCTATAAACTCTAACCATTTAGTATGTTGCTTGTTAAGTTTCACTTGTAATTTCAAAAATTTGAGACTCTCATGATTTAAATTTATTATTATCTCCCTTGGCCATAAATAATGTTGCCAAGTCGGCAATGCTCTCGCCAACGCATACAACTCCTTATCATATATAAGGTAGTTTAGCATTGCTCCATTAAGATTCTCACTGAAGTACGCAATCGACTTAGATTCCTATAATAAAATAGCTTCTATACTAATTCTCGATGTGTCATATTCAATTTTAAAAGATTTATTACAATCAGATAAGGCAAGCAAAGATGTATTAGTTAATTTATTTTTTAATGTATTAAATGCTCTCTCTTATCCTTCACCTTACTTAAACACTACATTCTTCTTAACAAGTTCATTTAGAGGTGCAACTATATAACTAAAGTCCTTAATAAACGTCCTAAAGAAACTTGCTAAACTATGAAAACTCTTAACTTCATTTGCATTTCTAGGTGCAGGCCACTCTTTAATTGCCCGAACCTTTTCCTCATCTACACTAATACCTTACGACCTCACAACATAACCTAAAAACACTAAATTAGACTCCATACAAAATGAACACTTCTTTATATTGGCAAACAACTTTTGCTTTCTCAATGCACCAAATATAGCAAGCAAATTCTCAACATGCTCACCTATGCTCTTACTATAAACCAGAATAACATAAAAAAATAAAATATAACAAACTTTCTAATAAAAGCACACAAAATTTAGTATTTCAGTATCATAAAAGTGCTTGGTGCATTAGTATAACCAAAAGGCCTAACCAACCACTCATATAAACATATTTTGATTTAAAAGAAGTTTTTCATTCATAACCTTCGATCATTCTTATTTGATGGTAACCAGTTTTCAAATCAAAATTTGAAAACATACAAGAACTATGCAATTCATCAAGCATATCAACTAATCTAGGAATTAGATGTTTATACTTTTTAGCGATTTTGTTAATGTCTCTATAATCGTTACACATATGTCACGTTTCAACCTTTTTTGAGACTAAGATCACTAGACTTGAACACGAACTTAAGCCCTCTCTCACACGCCCTTTCAAAATCAACTCATTAACTTGCCACTAAATCTCCTTAGATTCCTTAGTATTAGTCCTATAGGTTGGCCTATTAGGAATTAACGATCCTAGGATAAAATCAGTCTGATGCTCAATCCCCCTTATAAGTGGTAACCCATGTAGGAACTCTTCGGGATATAAATCCTCAAACTCCTGCAATAATAACAAAACAATAATAAGCAAATAAGGGTTTAAATCATTAGTAAATAACTAAACATCCTTGTACCAAAGTACAAGTTGTTCTTGCCTCTCCAAAATTGCACTCTTAATCTAACTCTTTTTTGCTAATGAAATAATTCTCATATTTTTCTCTTTACACTCACTCTCATCTCTCCTTTTGCCGTCGTTCGTAGCTCTCCTTTTATTATCCCTTAACACTCTATTTTTCTCATTTTGCTGCAATCTCTCAATTCGCTCTTCACTTTCACTCTTCTTTTCACTCCTATCCTTTTCGATTGCACTTAGTTCTTTTTCTCTTAATTTATACTCTTTTGCTATCTTAAACTAATCCTCATAGGTCTCAAAGGGCTTTAAAGGTGTAAGTATAATGTTGTGGTTATTCATTACAAGTCTATATCAATTTTTATATCCATCATGTGTAAATTTTCTGTCAAACTGCCAATGATGCCCTAAAAGTATATGACCAGCCCGAATAGATGCTACATTGCACAAAACCTTATCATTGTAGCTACTTATAGAAAAAGCCACTAGGACCTATTTTTTCACTTTAATTTCACCATACTCATTCAGCCACTACAACCTATAAGGTTTAGGGAGCTTTAAGGTAGGAAAATTCAACTTCTCAACTAATAAGGTACTAGTAATATTATTGCAACTGTAACTATCAATAATCATACTATATGCCTTATTATTCACATGACACCTAGTGTGAAAAATATACTCACATTGCTCCTCATCTATATCCTTCTTAGGTTGAATGTTTAACATTCCTCGAGTAACCAATAAATCTCCACGAACAGGTTCTTCCACCTTAACGTCACTACAATCCTCCAGTGGTGACAACCAAAAAGTCTCATTCTTCAAGCCCATACTCTCCACATTACCATTGTCTAAAATCATCATAACACATTTATTTGGACATTGAGCAACCATATGCCTAAAACCCTAACACTTGTAGCACTTGACATCACATGACTTAGTTGCTAGTCTTGATTATTTAGTTTTTCCCTTTGGTTTGGTAGTAGTTGAATCCTTATGCTTCACCTCCTCCTTCAGTTTTGAAGCTACCTTCCAATTCAAATTCCAAGCTAAACTAGAAGTCCCATTATATCTACCTTTAGCTTTTAACTGCTTTTCTACCTTGATAGCCTTATGTAACAATTCCTCCATCCCTACATAATGTTGCAATTCCATGATATCAACTATCTCTCTATTTAACCCAGCAATGAATCTTACAATTGTGGCGTCCTGAGCCTCCTTTACTTCAATATGAATTAAGGCTACCTCCATCTCCTTATAATAATCCTCCATATTTATGGAACCCTAATGCAAATTAAGTCTGCAACCTCCTATGCAAATCCATATAATAGTATGTAGGGATGAATCTCTTCCTCATGATTGACTTCATTTGCTCCCATAATTGAATAGATTACTTTCCATTCCTCCTTGGACTCAGTCAAAGTTAATCCCACCAAATACTAGCATAATCTGTATACTCTACTACAACTAGCTTCACTTTCTTTTCCTCAAAGTAATTGTGGCAATCACAAATGTGTTACACCTTTCATTCCTACTCCACATACAGTTTAAGATCATTCTTGCCTTGGAGAGTAGGAATTTTCATTTTCATGCTCCCTATATTGCCATCTTATTTATACACACTCTATTTCCCGCTTTGGGAACTACTACCCTTACAATTAGAAATTTCTTGATTTTCTCCTTCAAAATCATTTCTCTAAGAAGTTTGAGATTTAAAGCTGATGCCATGCTATCCAACCTCACATTCAATGCCTGAAATTGGC
The DNA here is from genome assembly GCA_027564395.1 of Erythroxylum ulei. Taxonomy (NCBI): domain Eukaryota; kingdom Viridiplantae; phylum Streptophyta; class Magnoliopsida; order Malpighiales; family Erythroxylaceae; genus Erythroxylum; species Erythroxylum ulei. The sequence continues at coordinate 83,494,733 of JANITX010000212.1, read as the reverse complement.
CTTGTAACACCTTTATGAAAATTTTAAGAGCTAACCCAACATCTTCCTTTCCTTCACTACTCATATTGGTAATTTTAATAAAAGAAACTTTCACAAAAAATATTAGTGAAAATAAAAGTTCCTCTCCACTCCCTTATGTGTTTATGCTAAAAAAATGATCTCTCATGTTTCACTCAAATTCTTTGGCATTTACCCAATAATACACTCACACTCTCTACCTTTTTCCACTCAATAACATGTTCTTGTAAGGCTTTTAATTAGAACGTGATTGATGATCGTATTGATTATACCAGTAACAATCAAACTACACCATTTCAATAGATAAAAAAAATAGGAAAGAAAGGGTTTTGAAAATATAGTGCCATTCAAGACAATAATTGCAGAATGCTGAGAATGCAAATAAAACAAGAAGTGGGGTTCACCATTAGAATTTAACTATTATGGAAAGAAACAACAGAAATAGGTTGATTATGTTAATAAAATAGTGATTCAATAAGATACCAAATTTTGTTTGGAATACAAATTATCCTTTTTTTAATAACAGGTCGAATTCTTCTTTTTGACCTAATACCTTTTTTTTAATGTAATTATGTTCTTATAAACTTATAAAATAAATGGATAACAAAATCAACACAAGATTACAGGGTTTATGAACAAAAGTGTTGGAGATTAGAAGTAAAATAATGCTAAAGAAACCTATAAAACTTATCGAAAACATGAAAATAACAAATAGATAGTACCTGAATTTCAAGATAACCCAAGCTTTGATACCAATTGATACAAACATCTAAGCAAACAATGCTTAATACCCTAAATATCACAGATAAAAGCCCCAAAAAATAACTTCATTATCAGTTTTGAACCCAACCCCGTACAAACATGATGTATAAAATTGAAGTTATAATGAATGAAAGCACAACCCTAACCAAAAAATGTCAATTAGAACTAAAATCATAGGTGGATTGTCATGAGTTTCCTCACAATTGAAGAATCACACAATTTTTATTAATCCAAGTTTGAATAGCAAAATATAGTATAACCCTTTATACAGGCTTAATAAAACCTAATGACATAATATGAATCCTAATAATACAAGGAACCATATTATCCTTGTCTATTTTGACAACTAATGACTAATAAAAATAGGAAAGAGAATCAATTAGATACTAATAAGAATCCTATTACAATTTGATTAACTTATTTGCTTTACTAAAATAGGAAATCCTAAAACAATAATGAAACTAAATATTTGACTCCTAATATAACTAAATTATTGCCTTAAATAAATGTTGAAACAATCTTGAAAATGTTGAAAAGTAGTAGACTTCTTTGAATTCTGTGAACTTTAGGACTTCAATTGATGCTGGTCATGCACTTGGTGAGCTTGCATTTGTTAGACTTGACTTAAAGTAATGCAAAATATTGACTATTTTTGAAACTCCAATTTATTCTACTTTAGCATGCTTTTGATCTTGCAAGTCGAATATGTGTTAGTAAAACCTTCTTCCCTCTCTTGCTCTCAATGTAGTCATTTGACCTCTTATACCTTGTAAAGGATCTTCGGAGTGCTCAATGTTAGGGGTTGGTACTTGATTACCGTCAAGTGTTATTGGGAGTGCTCAGGGGGTTGGTCGCCGACAAGTGTTCTTAAATATATTTTAGTAATTTTATTAAAACGAGATTAAAAAATGATTCTAGGTAAGAAATTGAAGTCCATTTTCTCAAATCTAAAAATGATAATTAAATTAGATAAGAAATTAAATTAAAAATATAATTATTAATTCTTTGAATTTTTAATATTTAATGTTTAAAACATATAAATAATATTTAAAATTAATCTTTTAAGAAAATTGACCCGTATTATAAATCTATTAAAACTAAATTAAATTATTAAAAAAATAATTATAGACAATTGGAGTTTTCTATATTTATTTAATTAAAAATTAATAAAATATTTTAAAAAGAGTATTGGTTCTGTCTGATTTTGATGGGGCTGGGCGCTGTTGCTTGGATCCATGAGATTGGTTGATTTTGACTAAGAAATACCTGCAAAACAATAAAGGTACACCGGGGGTTAACTGCCGGTAGGCCCCTCCGACGCTCAAGTTAGTCTTTTTGTGAAGGTTTTGGTGGCTAGGAATAAAAAATACTAGGGTTCTAAAAGTCGTACCTTTTTTATGATGAGGTAATGAGTTTATA
>JANITX010000212.1:83479278-83490437 GCA_027564395.1 Erythroxylum ulei | reverse complement strand
TATTCCATTAAGCAATGTCCGAGCGGTCTCCAGACGTGTCCAAGCTGTGTCCACTGTGTGTCAGTGGGTGTCTGACATGGACACGTCAGAGGTTGACGTTGATCCACTTGTCAATATAGTATAATGCAATTTCATAAAATTGTTGATATGGTGTTCTAATAATAATCAATTCATTCCTGATATGTACTATTCACAAAATTGATGCAAATAAATGTTTTGTTTTATATATAGATGATCTAAAACAATAACACTGTTAAACTAAACTCTAGAACTATATCAATAACAAAATATTATTCTGAAAAAATCACAACGATCATTTAATCAAGATTCTTGTAGGACTATTAGTTGTGTTTGTTTTGTGTAGGTTTTCTTGGTTAAAGGCCCAACAACCTTATTTATGTACTTGATACATTGATGCGTGTCCAGCTTGATTTAGCGGGTGCATGTAATATTAGTTGATGTTGGGAATGTATGAACTGCATCTTGGTGGAGGCTAATTAAGGAGCAGTTAATTTCCATCCCTTGTCGATGATATGAATCGAGGTGCCATGCTAGTTGATGTTTGCCTGAGATGTTTTTTGCACCAGATATAGGGGTTAGTTTATGCTTTTGCTTATAGATTGTAAAAGGTACCTAGAGCATAGTAATCAAAGGCAGACTTGGTTTTTAACTCATTACACTGGGATACTTCTATATTTTGTCATAATTATTCGTGGTTGTTGGTAAATTAAAAAAGTTGATATCTAATAGGTAATGATTCCAATAAAATAGGAAAATCTTACCCGAGATTCAGGATAAGATAAATCAGCACCTAAGTAGTTAGCGTGTTGCAAATTGGTAGAGATAAGTATTTAGGATACTGATTCTATATTGACTATACTTTTCCTATTTGAGATGTATCAGTCAAAGAATAAAAGTACAAAACTTCGTTTCTGATTTTCGTATTCAGTTATATCAACTTGGCATCAGAGCTTTCGAATTAGATCATGAATTTCAAAACAACCATGGGTGGGTTCTGGTTTAACTTATTCAGATAACAATAGCGGGGCGACTTCAGTAAGAGGAAGTAACGTGCCTGCACTGATTTCTATGTCGAAAAACTCTCTTCAAATTACCGTTCATAAGCTGAATGGCAAAAACTACCTTGAATGGTCTTAGTTCGTACATTTGGTGATCGATGGCAAGGGGAAGCTCGGATATTTAAATGGTGAGGTTGAACAACCAGCTGCAAACAACCCTTGATATCGGCAGTAGCATTCAGAAAACTCAATGGTTATTGCCTGGTTAATCAATTCTATGGAACTAGCTATTGGGAAGCCCTTTGTGTTCATGCCGACAGCTCGTGATGTTTGGGAAGCACTTAAGGAAATATATTCAGAGTTGGACAACCACTCATAATTATTTGAATTAAACACCAAAATATGGAAAATGCAGCAAGGTTGAGAGGAATGTAATGCCATATTATAATGAAATGATGTCTGTATGACAAGAATTAGATTTGTTTGATGAAGAAAGTTGGGTAAATCCAAATGATAGTGCTCAGCACAAGAAGAAAGTTGAAAAAGGACACATATTTGTCTTCTTGGCCAGATTGCATAGAGACTTGGATGAATTTAGAGGTCATACTTTAGGGAGAAATCCTCTACCGACCATAAGGGAAGTCTTCTCAGAGGTACGGAGAGAAGAAGCAAGAAGACAAGTGATGTTAAAGAATGCTGGTGAAACCAGAATAGAGAATGAAGGTTTAGCTCTTGTGATTCAAGGAGCTAACTATGAAGGAGAGAAACGTAGTGAAAAACAGAAGCCTTGGGGTGACCATTGTAAAAAATCGTGGCATACTAGGGAAAGCTGCTAGAAGCTAAACAGAAAACCAACTAATTGGAAAAAGAAACAAGTGTTGGGATTGACTCCTAAAAGTTAGCAAATGAAATCAATTAGGATATTATGTACAACTGTTAGTTTCCTATAATAGCCCTCTTTATTTCTATATATACTTGTACCTATGCTTTGACTGAGCAATAGAGAATAATATACATCTGTTCAGAATTTCTGCATAGTATCAGAGATACACCTGAACAATCCTAAACCCTAGCCGATACCTACTGTCTCTAATCCTACCCATCTATGTCAACCATGTCTGACATTGCTGAATCCTCTTACCCATCTGTTACACCTCCTCCTCATAATACTACCTCAGATTCTCATTCCATTTAGATCACTACTATACGATTGAATGGAGAGAATTTTCTTCACTGGTCCCAATCGGTTAGAATGTACATCCATGGTAGAGGCAGATTGAGTAGTTGATTGGTGACAGGAAGGAACCTACGGTTGATGATCCTACACACGGAATAAGGGATGCTGAAAATTCTGTGGTTATGACGTGGCTAGTAAATTCTATGGAGGAGGATATTAGCTCCAACTATATGTGTTACCACACAGCTAAGGAGCTATGGTACAACGTGAATCAGATGTTTTCTGATTTGGAAACCAGTCCCAAGTGTATGAACTAACTCTCAAATTAGGTGAGATCCGTCAAGGTGAGGACAGTGTTATTAAGTACTTTAACTCTTTGAAACGTTTATGGCAAGACTTAGATTTGTTTAATGACTATGAATGGAAATCCCCAAATGATTGTATCTATTTTCGAAAAACAGTAGAGGATATAAGTTGGTAATTGGACTTAATGTTGAGTTTGATAAGGTTAGAGGCAGGATTATTAGAAGACAACTACTTCCATCCATTGGGGAAGTCTTTGCAAAAGTCCGACGTGAAGAGAGTAGATGGTTTGTGATGCTTGGCAAACGAAGTCCTACACCTGCTATTGAAAACACAGCCTTAGTTGCTGGGAATGCTGCTGGCCGTACTAAGAAGACTGAGGAAAAGTCACGGGTTTGGTGTGACTACTGCAATAAAGCTCGTCATACCCGTGAAACATAATGGAAACTCTATGGAAAGCCTACAAATTGGAAGCGATTGCATGAAGGAAAATTTAGTGAAACTCCTTCGGCTCACTAATCAAGTAAAATTCCATCAGCCCATGAGGTAGATGCTGGACAGTTCTCCCAAGAGCAGATTAATTACATCCTGAAGCTACTGAAACTCAAATCTGAATCCTCAAGTGCCCCTAATGCTTCTATTGCGCAAACTGGTAGTGATTTTAATGCCTTATTATGTTTCTTTCCGTACAATTCCACTCCTTGGATCATTGATTCAGGAGCATATGACCATATGACCAATTCTTCTAATTTATTTCATACTTATGACCCTTTTTCTGGCCATGAAAAAATCCATATAGCAGATGGATCATTTTCTGTTATAGCTGGAAAAGGTTCAATAACTCCGTCCTCTAATATTTGCCTTAAATCTGTCCTTCATGTTCCAAAACTAGCTTGTAATCTGCTATTTGTGAGCAAACTAGCCCATGACTCTAATTGTTCTACCCCTGCTAAAGAACAGATTTTGCTTTGGCATAATAGCTTAGGACATCCTAATTTCTCATATCTCAAAAGACTATTACCTCATTTGTTTAAATCTATGGATTGTTCAATACTTCATTGCGAGCATTGCATTTTATCCAAAAGTCATAAGACTATTTTCCCTACAAAACCATATCAACCCTCTAAACTGTTTTACTTAATTCATAGTAATGTTTGGGGTCCATTCCGTGTTAAAACCCTTCCTGGAAAAAAATGGTTTGTAACTTTTTCGATGATCATACTCGATTATGTTGGGTCTATTTGATGCGTGAAAAATCTGAAGTGGTTCAAATCTTGCAAAATGTTTACACCATGATTGAAACTCAATTTCACACACACATTGGTATACTTCACTCTGACAATGGTACCGAGTATTTTGATGAAGTCCTTGGAAAATTTCTTAAGTTTAAGACATTGTTCACCAATCTACGTGTGTTAATACCCCTCAACAAAATGGCATTGCTGAGAGGAAAAATAAACATTACTGGAAGTCTCTCGGGCCATTATGTTTGCAATGAATGTGCCAAAATACCTTTGGGGCGAGGCTGTTTTGATTGCATCATACTTAATTAAGAAAGCTGATATCTATTAGATAATGATTCCAATAAAATAGGAAAATCTTATCCTAGATTTAGGATAATATAAATCAGCACCTGAATAGTTAGGGTGCTGCAGATTAGTAGAGATAAGTAGTTAGGATACTGATTCTATACTGGCTGTATTTTTCGTAAAATGTATCAGTCAAGGAATAAAATTACAGAACTTCAGTTCTGGTTTTCCTATTCAGTCTTGTCAACAGTGGAGTTCTCAATTTGTGGTTTGTTGAAACTTAGCATGTATTTTGCTGCATTCGGTGTATGATGCACTACACCATGAGCCTGTTTTTGGTATCTATATACCAGGAACCTTTATGATGTTATAATCAAGAAAATTAAACTGATTGGCCTAGATTAGGTGCAACAACATTAGAAAAACAAAATATGGATCTTGTCTGGTACCCTATTGCACAAAAAACAACATATGATAATTAGTCTTTGGAACATCAATAATTGGGATAAAAGACAAGAATGAGGATAAGGATTGAACTATACTTTAAACTGAAAAGGAATGTTTAAAACATCTCAGTGGAGGCCAAGGTGACACATCTTGATTAAGTTCATTAGTAAGAGGTTAGGGTCAGGATTTCTTTGTACCTTTGCCAATGTTGAATAATTTAGGTAGAATTCACATGCCTCAGTAAATTCCTCTCCCATCCCATCTGAAACCCCAAGCACTCTGACCATCCAAAGCGGTTCAAAACAGAAAGTGAAAAGAAAGGAGAAATGATGGAAGCCAAGGTTAATGAAGTTGAACTCAGCCCTAGTTCTTTGGTTCGCCAAATCCATATGGTTACCCAGATTCTTCATGTAATTGTGTCGAAAGGCAATGGTAAATGCTAGTATCTGTCTCTTCCTTCCTTTCTTTTTTTTCCTTTTTGGTTTTATGAGTCCATGAATGTGCCATTATGAGAAGGATTTCTTGGTTGGTCTAAAACTTTGTTACCCATTGTTGGGTTAACTTGTACTTAGTTATTAGCTTTGGTGTATATAATTTAAAAACCATATCAAGTTAAAGCTGTATATGTTGAGTTGTGGATAAAAAAATTGCACAAAGAACCTTGTGTTGGAAAATGCCACACTGCTTTTCGTTAATAGCTATCCTGCGTTTCTTTTATGTGCAATTTACTTGTGTTTCTTTGCTCTTTGAGAATTGACATCTACCTGCTGCTTGCCCTTTTTCAGTGCAAAGAATTGTGGGATGGGAAGGCACACTTACCTCGCTTTTCACAAGCCCCGGGAATATCAAAGTTGGCTGCTTATTCATTTTCTGTTATGGATGGCAAACGCGTGAGTGCGAGAAGCCTCTTGAGTGAACATAAAAATTCCTTATTGAGTGCCTAATCTTTGGACGTACTAATGAAGATGATGTTTTCTTTTCATTGTTCTTGTTCAGAATCGTATCATGAGGGATGATCTCTGTGATCATGTTTGGGAGTTTCATTTTACCAAGGTATGTTTCTTCCTCATAAGGTCCATAAAATACACTTCCACCAAACTCTGGCTACAAATAAGTGTCTAGTTGTGTAGTTTTAATTGTCACACATTCTTTGTTGTGGGGACCAACTGTTACAACATTGTCTTTAAACATAATTTGGCCCCAGGCAGCTCCAGAATATTGGCAAAATCTCGATCCTTATTGGAAAGGCACTGGTCCTGTGATGCGTCGCTACTTCCATCCAGATGGTAGCCTAACTGCAGATCCTGGTGACCAGATATGGAGTGGTCATGAGTGCTGCTATTCAGTTATAACTAGTTATGATGGTGAAGGACGTATTCGGGAGCATTATGTGAGGGTTAATCGATGGCCGCGGATGTATGTTCATCGGAAGCAGGACTGGAGCTGGGAGATGTCGAATAGCATTTATTGCTACTCCAGCGTTCCTGATGCCTACAAGGAAGGTGGGACTGGTCCACTCTTTATTGTCATGTAAATATTTCCTGCCATATATCTTGTTTCACACGACTAGTAGTCACTTTCTATGTAAATATGGTGTGTAGAACTGCATGTTCTTGTTTTAATAAGAGGGTATGTAAAGAACAGTGGCTTTGCATATCTTTTTAGGCAGCGTAGTGCTGCTGCTTGTAGCGGCCACTGCAAGTTTTGCTATAAAACAGCTTTGGTTGGTTGAACTGACTTCCATTAGGGCAAGCAGAAGTTGAAATATTATAGGATGAATGACTAGACGCTACCAAATTAGTTGGTTTATGACAGGAAGAATAAGGTGTAAATATTATTGAATTAGTTGGTTTTGATCATTTTTAGAGAATGTATTAAAAAATTGACAATTAATTAATCAATTAATTTTTATAAATTAATAAATTTTTATCGACTAAAATAAATAAATTAATTTTTATTTAATAATTTTTTAAATAATTAAATTTCAAATTCTTATTATAATTTTTTAATTATATTTTAAATCTTTTAATTTTAGCCAATTTTATGACGATCAAATACTGATTAAATCTTTTAAATCTTAAAATTCTTAACTTACCGTTTATCTTTATTGTTAAAATATTACATAAATTTGTTAAAGGTAACGTTTTTTACGCCTCAAACCTCAAACCAACTCTTATGACTCAGACCAAGTCGGAGTAAGAGATCCAGCATTTCCTCTTTTCATGTGAACTTGTCAAGTAGGAAAAGACTTCTATTTGAAATGTAATCGTAATCGATATCAGAGTTTGTGATCAGACTCTTCTACCACAATTATTCCTTTCTTATTTGTAATATGATCTGGAGCTAAAATGACTGATAGTGAATTCAGATTAGAGAGAGGCCACAGATAACCACAACTAAGTAAATACTGCAGTCAATGAAGATCCCGCGAGCAGCCTGGTACACGACCAATCCTCTCTCCAACAGTTTAACCGCATCAGTCCAGTTGTTTGGATCTTCCTTCTTTAACATTCCTCCATCATCAGGAACATCCTCCTTGGAGGCATTACTTGCTCGTTCCACAAACATTCGACCAACCACAATTGTTGCATCCGTAAGCAGAAGTATGTAAATTGGTCTGGAGACTATCATGCTCTCAGAACTCAATATGTTGATTCCAAGTAAAGAATCATCCAAGTAAGAGACAAGCACTATCAACGCAAGGGTAAGAGAAAAAGTGGCCCGAGTTTTCTCGGATGCAATAATGCAGGAGTTTATATGCTTGGAACAGAAAATCTTTTTGTGACGGTTATGTGCCTCAGATGATGATGATGCCTGTATGTTTTTCATCATGTTGGAAACAGGAGAATCGCTTATGGTGTTTGCGTTCGTCACATTGCTGCTCGAATGAGTTTCAATCTGGTACACATTGTCCAAGTTATCACCATTGTCCTTCACCAATTTGGATCCAGAATCATCATCATCTGCAATTCCTTTCCCCATCGAACCAAAGATAAGGAAAATGAAGGCAATCACTTGCAGAACTAATTCCTACAGACTAGCAACGGTATTAATACTAATAATTCATCACTTATAAATGAAACAGGTAGGGAAGAATTTATTTAATTACCAGATTTCAGGGAGTGATCGTTCTTGGATGGGTAAAATTCAGTGGTTGTTTGATCATGACTATGGGTTGATGACGGTGGCGGCGATGATGCATCAAGTGTTCGGATTTGACCGGTGATCAATGCAATGCGATCGGACCCTCTCTCCATGATTCTTCTTCTTCTCCCTTCTCTGCCATCGCTAGCCATCTCTTTCTCGAAGCTTTTTGCTTCAGTTGTTTTTTCAATGTAAAGCCACAAAGCTGTTTTTGCTTTCACCCTTTGTTTTGCTATTATAGCGGAGGATTTTGCATTAGTTTTCTTCGATTCCCTTTAATTTCTCTTCCAAATTTAAGAAATCAAATTCAGATAATGGCTAAAACTAAAAGATGAGAATTTAAGGGATATTTGGGAAAATTGCCAAAAATAGTCCTTTGAAAACTCAACGATGCAACTAGGAAGGACTTTTAAGTAATGCGAGATCGGGAAAGGTCCAAGATTGTTTCCGATAGACCACGTGTAATTTATCAACTCCTTAATTACATGTACTTGTAATGAATCAATAATTATATTTAAAATATAGAAAGATACTATGAAAATATAATTTAAGAAGCATATTGACAAAATATATATTATTTTGGACTAATTTCATTTGGTTGATTAAAAAATAAAATAGAGATCTAATTGAATTTTAAATCAAACTTGAGAGCTTATTTAACCATCATCATCATCACACACAGTTCAAAGTTTCGCAATAAAGCGAAATCTGAAGAGGTCTGATAATACGAAGTCTTATCCCTACATAATAGAGTGGCTGTTTATGTATGGCCTTATATTAAATACCCTTTTCTAACAGTTTCCAGAATCTTTACCAGGTTCTTGGGGAATAAATGCAACGCTACTTCATATCTTTACTCAATTAACTTAACTTTTTTCTTGCCTCTATCATCATCAGTTAAATCATTTAAACCATTTCTTCTTCGAGAAAAACACAAGGAAGAAAGGACTTATAAATTAAAACATCACTCGGATACTCATTTCAATATTATCCCTGTCAATCAATGACAATAGCATTTATATTTAGTTTCTCTTATCTGCTTATTAATGACAGAAAGGGTTACGGATCCCTGCAGGATCATAGTAGCATATCAAAAATTATTCCAACTCACCCCACTTAGATAAGAAGGGATGGGGGTAGAAGTTGAGACTATAGCTGCATCTCTTAGAAGTCTGATCATGATAATGATGCAGCAGCAGATGATGAGTGCAACTTCTTTGGTGGTGGGTTTCCTCCAGAAATCATCACATATGAGTAGAAGAATAGCATTGCAGCACTGTCATGAAGAAAACAAAACTTAAAATAGTAAAAATGGGAGTGTTTATATTTTGGTCAATGTAAGATAATTGCAATGCATAAAGGTACCTAATGACGATATTAAATCCCACAGGAAATAGATTCTTCGTCTGCATTTTCACAACACCATAAAGTTTCATGAACAAAGATCAGCTAACTAGTAAGTAAATAATATTTTGCGAATGGAATTACTAACCAATGAGTAACCCTGAAAGTTTTTCCAGAAAAGGGCTGCTGACAGTGCTGCAAGGTCAGAATTAGAATAAGAGTGAATCAAAAGGACATGAAGGCCTTATCTTACTAATCAGAAGTCAAAGTCCATAACTGATGCAAGGCATATATCTGGCCCAGGCTGAAGAGTCCTAGTTTTCATAAATCTTGGCAACAGAAATTTAGTCACTAAGGAGAAAAGAAAATCATTCCAACATGCTTATTCAGTATAAAATGAGTGTGATGAAATAAGCCCCTTGATTTCACTTATTTTAGTTGTTTATAACCCTCTTGTACCTCATTTTTTCTCCAAAGAAGTCAGCCAGTAGCACGGGGAGATAAAAATATGAGCGTAAAAGAAATTATGACAGAGCTAAAAGAAGACAACTGGGAGATGAATCAAATCACAACATTCATTTACCAGCTTGTCCTAGCACAAATGGCATGCTTGATTTGCCTTTCCTCCAGGTCTTTAAACTCAAACTGCTGAGGGCTAGTAGTGCACCTCCAAACAGCATTCCGGTGGTTAGGGTTGCGACATTTCTTGAGAGTATGGAACCAAGAATCCCCCCAGTTAGAACAAGACCACCTGTGTAAAGCCAATTATGAACAGGTATCTCTCCAAATATTCATAATGACAGTATACCCAACAAAAGAACACGATACTGCCAATGCGATCAGCTTCAGCTTCCAAGGAAATTGGAAACTCCAAAGTTGTGTCATCTTCCCTTAATTGAGGATGGTTTTATAAACATTGGTCCATTTATTATTTTCCTAGAGTCTACATCGCCTAATAGATCAACTGTATATGCAAAAGATAAGCTAATCTAACAATTTCCTCCGATTCCAGCTCGCAAGATCAAAGCACCCAAGTCCCCGAGTACACTAAAACATGGCGTGTCAACAACTTGTTAATTCCAGGAACTCCAACACAACTACATCTTCCAGTTCATAGTTTGGCTGAATTAATTCCAGGAACTTCAACACAACTACATACTTCCAGTTCTTATATTGGCCGAATTAATTCCAGGAACTTCAACACAACTACATCTTCCAGTTCATACACTGGATGAAAGTCTTAACCCCCAGAACCATCAAAAGGCATAATTATGAAGTGAAAGAACTTCTCTTTTAGCTTTTAGGAATAAATTCCATGTTTAAGAATCTTAAAATCCAAAGATTTACGAATATTTTTTAAAAGAAGGAAAGAAACGAATTTTCGAACAAATCACACTCACCATAAGGAATCCCAAAACAGAAGTCGTGAATTTTCGCACTACCATATACCTTAACAGGATCACTACCACCGCTTTTCGTCCCAACAGACTCAGAAGAAGAAGGATACGCATTTCTTGGCCCTTCCACAAACAATTTTGACTGGTCAGCAGTGCAACCAACGCTTGTTCTGATCTCATCTTTGCCACGTCCTTCAAAACTCATTGCAATCCATGACTGTTAGCAGCAAACCCATGTGAGAGAACACATCAACAACAACGAAAACATCCTACAATATTGATTTTCTTTTGTTTCGTTCCAATTTTTCTCTTCACCTTGACGCCAGGGGGTGGGCTGAGAATGGAAAGCCGTTTGCTGCTGCGGATTGAAGAGAAGCAAGTAAGCTGAGGAACTCTAGCTGCTACCGCCATGATTTGTGTTGATCAAACTGCCGAAGAAGTTTGATTACGGTAAACGATCTGGGATCCGAGCACTGAAAGTCTGAAATTCCAGTTTTTCTTTTTACTAGCTGGTCCACTTTCTCAGGGCATTGAAGACGCGGCTATTCTTTATCAGAATAAAAAGAAACTCGTATTTTATATAATCGATAATAAATTTCAGTTTATGCGCACGATTTTGTATATGTTGGTTGAACTAGTAATTGGATCGGGAATTTTGAAAGGATATATTGACTAATGACTAACACCGTGTATGGCAATCTAATGTGATGGAAACGAGAGTAAATTTAAATAAAGAAATGAAAGGAAAGGAAAAGAAGTAAAATTTAATTTTCTTCGTTTGGATTAGAATTTTTTAAAA
>JANITX010000212.1:83425452-83455234 GCA_027564395.1 Erythroxylum ulei | reverse complement strand
TTAAGCCTTATGTCTTATAAATCTTAAGTGACTTGCCCATTTTGCCCTTCATTCAATCTTATAACATTAACACTTAATTTCATTTAACCTATGCCATACAAATCCTACTAACCTTGAAATAGATAATTAGCTCCAAAAATTAATCTATCAAACCTCATAAGTCATGTAAATCATGCTTAATTCATCAAGAAAATTTTAGGGTCCAACATAGGTTATAGCATCTCAAATACAGATGCGATAATTTAATGTCATTATGATATCTTACCCTGCTTTAATTCTAACCTTCCCATTTAGTGTTTGTTATTTATATCCATTGTCCTTGTGGGCTTATTTATTTGTTAGTAAACATACTTATTTTTTCCATCAGGACATAAACATCATGGGACATACCTACTCCCAAACGTTAAATTTCCTTCTTTCAGCAATTATGTCTGTGATGATGCTAGGGAAAGGATAGAAAAATCAAAGACCGATCTGTACTTCAGTCTTCGTTTTAAGTACATTATTTTTATTATCAATGGGATGGAGCCAAATGATCCGTTATTGCTTGTCCATTGCAAGTCTAGTCGCGACCACGATCTGGGATTGCAAGCCCTGAGAGCAAACGATGTGTACAATTGGCATTTCAAGATTAGTATTTGGAGGACTAGCCCGTTTTATTGTGCCATGGCATATGGTAATTACAAGTTCAAACAAATTGATGTTTTCAGGTCTGATAAAGAAGGGCAGAGCTGTGAGAAAACTGGGAATTGCTACTGGCTGGTCACTGAGAATTGGTTTTATTTCATTTCAGATAACCATACTTGGTGGAGGAGGGACTATTGGCCATCCATCATGTTAGAACACCACAATCAAAGTGTAGCTCCTTAAGTCATAATGTGTTTCTCTCTTTCAAGAAAGCCCATTATCTTCTCATCCAAGCCTCTTGTCCATCTTTCCTTCAGAATTATACAAGATTACTAATTGAGTGATTTTGTCAGTCTTGCTGACTGCTTCCTTGGCAACATATATGGCTTAAACGAATATGATATAGATCTAGAAGATGATTATTGACTAAGCAGCATCTCTAAAAGTTGAAGTCGTGCAACCTGCACATAGTTGGTGTTTCTGCTGGGTTTGGTGTCGATTGTCCTTCTAGGTGCAGCGTAGGAGGCGGGTTTCTAAATCAGGAGTCATGCGCAGTTGGGTTCGCCTGTAGAAGCCTTCGGTGGTTGGCTTGTTTTTCCCACTTCTGGTGACGTGTCGTTGGGGGGAGGTGTGAATCAGGTGCACCAGTCGGTGTTTCTGCTGGGTCCGGTGTCGATTGTCCTTCTAGGTGACGAGGACGCGATTGGGTGTTTGAATCAAGAGTCACGTGCAGCTAGGTTCTTTGGTCAAAGCCTTGGGGGTTGCCTGCTTTTCAGCTTCTGGTGAAGCGGCGTTGGCGGGTGGCATGAATCAGGAGCAAAGGGTCTGTCGTTTCTCTTATCCTAAGAGCTCCCATGCATGCACAGCTCCTGGGTACTCTCTTCCTCTGGGTTGGCATGGAGAGGACAATGAGTTAGTTGACGATCCAAGATACTAGAGACGATGAGGAGCTAGAGATTGAAGAAGACGACGGTGATGCTTATGAACAGAAGCCGATTGATCCCATGTGTTGTTTGGTGGTGAAATTACTTACGGAGAGGAATTATAACATGCCAGCGCTACAAAGAACACTTGCCCAGTTATGGAGGCCGGGGAAAGGGGTTTCGTTCAAAGAGGTAGGGGACAACCACATACTGATTCAATTCTACCATGTGGTGGACAAAAATAGGGTATTGTCTGACAGCCCATAGACGTTTAACAACCACGTTCTGATGTTGAATACGCTCCAAAACAATGGCGATCCGCTGGAGGTGAGTCTGTCTCAGTTGGAGATTTGGGTCCAAGCACATGACGTACCTTCTGCTTTGGTGAATGAGCGGACGACAATCCAGTTAGGGGACGCTATCGGGAAGTTCTTGAATTTTGATGGGGAGACTAGGAATGCGCAGAGGCCCAATATGTTGAGATTTCGGGTGTCGCTGGATGTGAGTCTACTGTTACTGAGACAAAAAATCTTGAAACGACAAAATGGAGACAAAGTGATAGTGAAATTCAGGTATGAGCGTTTACCAGGTTTCTGTTTTATCTATGGTAAGATTGGACATCTGGATAATTTTTGTGAAGTACCATTTGCTACTCCTAATGGGATAGTGGAGAAGAGGTGGGGATTATGGCCGAAGGCAGAACAGAGACAACCCAGCTAGATGATACCTAGTCCGTGGATCAAATCCTGGACAAGTGACAATCTGATCCCTCACAATGAAGGGTCCAGCTCAAAGTTAAGGATCAACACAGACATTGAGGGCCACACGGAGATTGCAGAACTGAGGGTGGAGCATGATAAGAAGGGATGGGGTCCTGCTGGTGACGCTTGACAACGACCAAGGTTCCTTAGATGAGACCACAATGACAGCGGTGAATCCTGCAGTGCAGGATCGCCGAGAGCCATAAGTTGCCTCAGTTGGAGCTGTCGGGGGCTTGGCCAGCCTCGGACGGTGTTAGCTCTTAAGGAGCTGGTACGAAAATTCAGGCCAGACATAATATTCTGAATGGAAACATTGGTTCACGCACAAAGGATTGAGGAACTACAGCTTCAAATTGGGTACAAGGGGAGTTTCACAATCGATCGAATAGGTCGAGGAGGAGGCCTAGCGCGTTGGTGGCGAGAGGAAGACTCAGTCGAAATCGAGAGTTACTCCAGCAACCATATTGATATGGCCATCAAGACCATTGGCAGGGAGGCTTGGAGACTTACGGGGTTCTATGGCTATCCGGAGAGAAGCAAGAGACGCGAGTCATGGCAAATGATACAATCACTGTCTCGCCGAAGCAATCTCCCATGGGTCATTATTGGAGATTTTAATGATATGATGCACTTGACTGACAAAGTGAGAGGGAGGGAGTATCCCACCGGCCTGCTGGAGGGTTTTCGAGCATGTGTGGCATCAGCAAACTTAATAGAAATACCCTTAAGTGGTGGGCAATTCACATGGGAAAGGAGTAGGGGAACGGCTAATGCAATCTTTGAGAAGCTTGACCGAGCATTTATGAACACTCAGTGGATGGGAAGTTTCCCACACCATAGCCTGCTAAATGTGCCGACTAGTGTTTCGGATCACAAACCGCTACTTTTGCAAGTACTAGAGGTTGGTCAAATGAACCCACCAAGACGATTTCGGTTTGAAAACTTGTGGTTATTGGAACAGGGCATAACAGAGGTAGTACAACACAATTGGGTAGATGTTGATCTAGTTCCCATCATGGACAAATTCATCACCTGTACTGCAGAGCTGGTGGAATGGAGCAAGACAGTCTCAGTCACTTTTAAAAAACAGAAGGCCATTTTGTATAAACGTCTGCAACAAGCACAACGTGCTGGTGATATGGGGGGGCATATTAACACTCTTAAAGAGCAGTTGAACTCTTTACTAGCGCAGGAAGAAGCTTATTGGCGGCAGCTAAGTAAATCCTTTTGGTTACAATATGGGGACAGAAACACAAAATACTTTCATGTGCAGGCTTCGGACCAACCGTATACTGATCCTACATTTTGTCGATGGAAGTTGGGTATCGGATGAGAGGGGCAAGGCTGAAATAGTCCGGTCATATTTTTCCAGCTTATACTCTGACAGTGGCGACCCGAATGTGGGCATTTTTTCAGCAATGAGGGCGAGGGTTGGAGAGGCCGATAACCAGATGCTTCTGGCTCCTTTTACTGAAGTTGAATTTAAGAGGGTAGTAGACCAAATGCATCCGGACAAATCGCCAGGGCCAGATAGTTTTAATGCTGCTTTTGACCAAAAATTCTGGCATATCATTGGGAAAGATGTTGTGCGGAGCTGTCAGAGCTGGCTCAGAAATGGTCAGTTCCCTACTTCCCTTTCTCATACTTTTCTTGTCCTCATAGCAAAACATGAAAAACCGACACATATTCAGGATTTTAGACCTATTGCTCTATGTAATATGCTTTATAAAATTGTGGCAAAGGTTTTGGCTAATAGATTAAAGGCTATTCTGCCTCACATTGTTTCTGCTGCACAATCTGCTTTTGTTCCTGTACGCTTAATCCATGATAATGTTATGTTGGCCTTTGAACTTATCCACTACATGAAGAGGAAGAAGAGGGGGAAATCAAGAGCTGTAGCTCTAAAACTAGATATACGCAAAGCATATGACCGCATTGATTGGAAATACTTGGAATTCATTATGGCAAAAATGGGCTTTGGCTGAAAATGGATTGCTTACAACATGATGTGTGTTACCTCGGTGACATATAATGTTCTATTAAATGGCAGCGAAGTGGGTCCAATTACACCAAAACGAGGCTTCAGACAAGGTGATCCACTTTCTCCATACCTATTTATATTATGTGCCGAAGGATTAACCTTCTTATTACGCAAGGCAGAAGAAGCCAGCACCTTGCAGGGGTTTCGAATGATGAGAAGAGCCCCGTCAATCTCGCATTTACTGTTTGCAGATGATAGTTTTCTTTTCTTTCGAGCAAGTATGGCTGATTGTTTGACGATTAAACAGATTATGAGCAGGCTTCAGGCCAGGCGGTAAATTTTCATAAATCTGGGATCTTTTTCTCCTCCAAGGTGGGGCTACGGTTGGCTAGTGAGTTGAAAACAGTTCTAGGTGTTTCAACCCCTCTGGATCATGGCAGTTACCTGGGCTTGCCCTCCCTTATAGGTCGAAACAAGAAACAAATATTCTCCTTCCTCCAGGAGCAATTGAAAGGGAGGCTTCGTAGTTGGAAAAACAGATTTCTCTCTCGTGCAGGTAAGGAAATTCTTCTCAAAACTGTAGCCCAAGCCTTACCTACTTATAGTATGAACGTGTTCTTGATCCCACTTACCACCTGTGATGCACTTCAAAAGATGATGAACTCTTTCTGGTGGGGTAATAAATCCAATGGAGGGAACCGAATGCTTTGGCTAACTTGGGATAGAATGTGTGGGCCGAAGATAGAAGGTGGGCTTCGATTCCGATTGTTACACTAGTTCAATTTGGCAATGCTAGCTAAGCAGGGTTGGAATCTAATTCATAACCTTTCTTCCCTCCTAACACAAGTTCTCAAAGCTAAATACTTTCTCAGGACTTCCTTCCTGGAAGCAACGACCGGATATAATCCCAGCTTTATTTGGAGGAGTATGTTACACGCTAGAGATTTGCTGGCTCTAGGCACTAGGTGGAGAGTCAGAAATGGAGAGACCATCTCTGTCTGGCAAGACCCATGGTTACCGGAAGATGCAGATTTTTTCATTCGGTCACCAGTGGTAGAGGGACTTGAACTTATGACAGTGAAAGATCTAATGCTACCAGACAAGCGGGCATGGGATCTATAATACATCCAAGGCCTTTTTGTGATATTGATGTGCAGAAAATTCTTTCAATTCCTATACCTCTGACTAATCACCAAGATAAGATGATATGGCATTTTACGATAGATGGATTTTACTCAGTAAAGTCTGGCTATAGTGTTGCCCTTAAATGGCTAAGCCCCATGGTTTTTAAGGAATGTGTTGGCCCGTGGAAGCAGCTATGGCATCTACCCATCCCAGCTAAATCAAAGGAATTTCTTTGGCAAGCTTGTTAAGGAATTCTTCCGATTAAGGCCACCCTTAGGCGACGAGGTCTAGCAATAGAGGACCTCTGTCCTTTTTGTGATGAGACGGAAACAATATCCCATGCTTTACTACATTGTGTCCATGTTAGAGCATGTTGAGATCTATTACCTCTCCATCCTGTTGCTCCAAATTTTGTTACCTTTTTGCAGGATCTCTTAAAGGGAAGGGGAGATGAGGTGCGCCGAGCTTGTGTACTGTTGTGGCACATATGGCAAGCCCGCAACTCCTTTATATGGCAACATAGTCGACTTGACCCACGGGACATAGTGGCCTCATCACACCGATCCTTGGAAGAATGGACAACTGCCCAAGCGCAGATGCGGGATGCCAGTACACCATTAGGGGTGGCTGCACCAGTAAACTGACGGTTAGGCCCACCTGATGGCGCTGTAAAGTGCAACTTTGATGTCACAGTTCACGATGTGCAGGGGACAAGGTCGTATGGTGTAGTCCTAAGGGGTCACAGGGGTCAGTTTCTTGGAGGTTTTTTCGGGTTTTCCCATGCATATTACACCCCTCTTACGGCCGAAGTTATCGCTTTCAAAAAGGCTCTATCTTGGATGATACACACAAGAGTTCAATCTGTGGAGGTGGAGACCGATTGCCTTCAACTGGTACAATGGTTCCATGGCTCCAGCATAGGCATCAATGAGTTGGGAGTGATCATGACCGAGTCCCAAGCCACAGTTGCGGGATTTAGGTCTTTTACTTTTACCTAGATTCCTAGGCATGTTAATAAGGTAGATCACATGTTAGCTCAAGCAGCTACTCGACACCCCAATAGATCTAGTTGGGATCGGTCGTCGGTTTTTTTATTAGACATTCTCAACTATGATGCTGGTTTATCTATATAATTAAACTCATTTTCAAAAAAAAAATCTACAAGTTGTCAAAACATGTTTCCAAATAAAAACACTTTAACTGCTTGGACTCTAGCTAGTTGGATACTATATCATTTTGCATGCAACTTTAGCCATTCAAGCACCTACGACATTGTCATGAAACACACGTCCCCTTGTCAGATAACTACGACCATTAAACATTATCGTCTGATAAAAATAAGGAAATAATTTGTACTTTTGAACCCACTTATCACATAAGATATAGTATAAAATATTTTATGTACTTTATGTAACGGCCAAGATGTCAAAAAGAATGTTGCATTCTACATTGGACAAGGAAAAATTGAATCCTACCGTTTCAAAATTTATAAATTAGCACCGAAATCTGAGAATTGCTCTTAGGTAGGAGCGAAAGGAATATGTGGTAACTAATGTGCTAACCTGGCAACTAATCGTGTTGTTTATCAATTAAATAATTTATTTTTTCAAGATCTTACTTATTAATTATTTACAAAATGGAAAACAAAGGTTAATATTCTAATTGCCCAAAAATTAGCCAAAACTGATACTCTAGAAATTCCGAGCGAACAAAAGTAAAAATCAAAGCTATATTTGTGTCTCTCTGAATTTCTATGATTATTTTCATTGTTCTTCCCTCATCTTCCACTTTATTACCCCCTTATTGACCCACTACCGATTTCATTTAATCCTAATTAACCTTAAACCTCTCGGTTGAAAAGATAGTTGTAAAGTGTTTAGATCAATTGATCCAAACATTCTCTACCCTTCTTAATGGCGAAGTTGACGTAGATGACTATTTTAGGGTTAAAACAATAAGTTATGCATATAAGCAATACATACATGAATAACCATATATGATAAATTGACATTAATGTCAAACTAACTTGCACCTACTTCATAAGGTTACCTTTTGAAAATTGCTGAATGAAGTTGAGATAAGATTGTTATTCTTGTTGTTAGAAACATATTCTGGCATTGCATAGATGTGTAATTGATAGAAACATATTCCTCATTACACCTTCAAATACTGGTTATGTTGGAGGTGAAACCAGCCACAATATTTCAATTTCACTTCGCCGTTAATCATAAGCGTAGCTAGAGTTCATTCTATCAGTATTCCAACAGGAAATGAGTAATCAAAAGGTCATCATGTTCACAGTTTTCAAGTGAAAAAGAAGGTGAAGCAATCGCCCGTCTCATCAGCCAAACTTTTTATTTCATATGAAACTAAATGAACCCATGTAACAGAGAAAACTTGACAAGAAACATTACTGACCCTGGCAATTGAACACAGGGCACAAGGAGATAACAGATTAAGCAGCATCACCAGACCTCTGGACGCAGTTCACCAGTTGCTGGAGGCATCCATCTGCCTGAATTGTAGACACTTTGGCCTACTTTCCATCCAGGAACATCTTTCATTACTTCTGCCTCATATTCAAGGTACTTGTTCCATTCCTTGACAAATCTAATTAAATAAGGTAGGAAAAGGGAAAGAACATGAATTCAGTGCAAATTCAGCATACATCGACAACAAAAAGAATAGGGCTTGCTACCTTTCATCTTCTTCAGCCTGAAGTATAGGCAGTATAGCACGACGTGCAGCATACTTTTCTTCCTTAAGTGCCCTGGAAAATAAAAACAGTCCAAGCAATTGTGAACCCATAGTTTTAGTAAAGTATTCAAATTTATCAGTGTATATCAATATCACTACAAATTCCCTCTTCATGATCTTCCATTATACTTCCGGCAGAAAATCTTGGCACCAATCCAAAATCATCAGTTACTCGTGAGTAAAGCATACTTGTTAAAAAATTAAATCATCAAAATTAAAAAATCTGAAGAGGAGTTCTACAATTGATCATCAAGGAGACAGATGCAGGGGATAACCCATAATGAATCTTGTTGTTCCAGGGTGATTCTTGGCCTTAAACATCAGCCTTCTGCCCAATGCCACGGCCGTAGCTCAGCTATTATTAATAATTCAACGTGCTACACACATGTATCCAAAAGACTTACTCTGCTTAACATTTTCTTCCTTGGTTTCTCCATGAGTTTTCAACTAAAGCTATTTTCTACAGGCTTTTTATGGAAACAGCAGATGGCCTGCCTTTGAAATACCAAAATTTATCAATTATTTTCAATTCAATCAACTTAAGTATCATAAATCATATTGGTGATCAATTTTGATTCACATTTTGGTAGAAATACATCCGCATGCCCCACACTAACGATGGAAGACATGAGCTAATTTGTCATGTTGTAGATAAGTCAAGTATAAGCTTTCTTTTCTGGTACGTAAGAGCAAGCTTTCTGCCATCTTATCTCAGTTATCATATAAGCTAACTGTCAAAACCATGCCAACTCAGGCTCATTTTCGTTTTTACATCTTAATTTTGCTTCTCTACCCTTTCGCTACATCACAGTCACTAAGCTTTCTCCACCGACTGCACAAGACTGCAGAGGTCATTAGTGAAGTTTATTGCAAATTCTCAAATCTATTTGTTATCCAAAAAATATCTATAACAATACTTACATTCTAAAGCATCATTGGCAGGAATTTGACTTTAAAGTAAGAAAAGCACAATAGTCATTGCAACCTCAACATATTCTGAAGCCTTGATTCGAGACATGCAAATTATGTTTCACATTTTGCTAAAGCCACCCCTAGCAACTAGAGCATAATGAATGAACCTTGTTCTCGTCAACTAGACTACCAGAAATTTGAAATCATGGGCAACAACAAGTGATTCATGATATGCTTTCAATTACGTCTGAACTACATTGAAAGTGCATTATCCTCAGTGAAAATGTTTGCTTGCTTTTAGTATTTATTTCAAAATAACAGTGACAGTAAATTACTCAACCTCATTATTGAAGAGCGGAATATGACAATAATTCAAAGTCATTATTGGTCAGCGAGAAAGGAAGATCAAGCTCCCTCTTCTGCCTCAACTAGGTTTAGGCAAGTGTTAGTAAGGATACTCTATAGTGGTGGTCCTAGGAGAACATCATTCAATTACTCATTGATCTGGTAAAATGATGCTAATCCAGTTTAACATCTTCCAGTTCCAATATCCAATTCTAAGAAATGTTCATAGGGAAGTGAATATTAGTGCCCACTTACGGCTTTGTATAGCCAGTATTATAATCCTGGTTCACTTTCTTTTGTAATCCTCCCGAAGAAATTGCAATATTCTACTAGGGTCATATATCCAGGAACTTTCTACCCAGATACAAAATCTTTTTGTTTTTCTTAATCAAGACACAGATTCTCCTTTGGACAAAAAAGAAAATGTTGAAAACGTCCATGGTTAAGGAGCACATTGTTGAGATTCAATAACTGATTACCAGTTCTTTCAAACCCTTCGCCTATGTTGTATATAGAAGAGCTGTTACTCCCATAGTCCCAACAAAGTGGTTTTGACATAATTAGCTTTCCATAGCATCGTAACTTTTACAGATACACCCTATCTAATGGAATTGGAAAATTCTGATGAGTTAAACCTGGCTCTTACAGGTATAAAACGCCAGGCAAGCTCCTGTAGCACCATTCATTTTAGCCAAACCAGCATGAAGCAACTTGCATGTATTCCAAAATGTCTTCAAAAGGATGTCTTTTACAAAAATAGTTTCCTCTTTCACAGCTACTCCCATTATGTTCTACTTCTGTTCACTATTCTAGTTATATCTATACGACAAACAAACCTTAATATGTGAAATCAGCAAATAAGTAAAATTTCAATTTAGTACCTAAATGACCCCTTTGAAGATCCAAAGAAGTGAACCACATGTATTTAATTAATTTATTCTGGAATCACCAAAAATCCCATACCATTGAAGTCAAAAGCATATGCGCGTGACTTATTAACATAAAATCTTTTGTCATATGATGAAGTTCAAAGCAGTAGTGTCAGCAGAATTCTTCAAAATGTAGAGCCCGTCTATTTTCTAAAAGAACACAAGATTCAAAACCAATAGACTCTTCTAAAATGAAATTTAGATGGCCATCTGTAGTTATACCATATTAGAATGGACTCAACAAAATTGCATTTTCTAGCCATTTCAATCAAGGAAATGATTAAAACCCCCCGGTCTTACTGTCTTCTCTAGTCGAAAGAATTTAAAAAGGAAAACAATTGCTGAAATTCCGCCATTTTACAGAAAGCAACAACAAAACCCTTCGAAGAAAAATTAAACATAGACCGCAGAATGAAAAACAACCACCAAAAGCCACCACTTTCAGCGTAAATTTCTGAATACGATCACCACTCAGACTACAAAAACTATACAGTAAAGGAAAACTCATAGTGAAATTAACTATGGCGAAGTAACCAAAGGAAAACTCATACTGCCTCAATGTAATCATACTAGCTACAGAAATATCCCAATTCCAGCAGACAACCATTAAAGACTTCGGCCAAAATCACCCGAGATCACTCAACATATAAAAGAGAAAAAAATGAAGAAAAAACCCACCTGCGGATCTTGTTGCCCTTGCCGACTTGGTACATGCCATAGGAGAAAACTCCAAAAGCAGCGAGAAAGATGGCCATGGCGCTAGGGCCGCTGCTAGGGATCCTCCTGGCGTAACGGATCGGAGGAAAGCCGCCGGGTGGAGGACCGTCTTGAAGGACCGGCATGTCCTTAACGCTGGCCATTCCTGGCTTCTTCCTGATCACCGCCTCCGTCATCTTCTGGTTTTAGTGGTATGTCTCTCTCTCTCTATCTCTTTTTGTAACTCTGAACTGAACGAATCAGAGACGGTGAAGATAGTAGAAACATGGTAGCTTTGGGGTGCATCGTACGATTCTGTTGAAGGGAGTAAGGCCCAATTGGGATGAGGCACGTGGTAAACACATCCGTGAAGCGTAACGATGAACGTTGGGCCGGGTTCGCATGTCACTGCTATGCGTACGTACTTCATTTATTTTAAAATATTTTGTTAATATAGCGAAATGTAACGTTAAATCGTTAACAGATACAAAAGTACAAGAGACTGAGCATTAAATCAACAAAACCTACGACCCAAAAACATGTCCCCCGAGTATGTATAAAGAACTAGTAAAAGGGCAAATCGTAATATTACAATTGAGAAGAAAAATTAAATTAAGAGAATTACAAAATTAGATATGTTGATCACTCAAGGTCATCAAGTTTAATCTCGTACTGTTCCCCAGAAGAGAGAATTTTGACGCCAACCATGCCCTTTTGCCACTCTGTATTGCCAACCAATATGAGCCTCCGAGCATTTATGCGTGTTGCCCGCTTGAACACCCTGAACATTGCAAGCAAAAGAATCTTAATTAAGTTAATCATGCATGCCCATTCCCATTCCCATTCCCAGCCACAACCTTGTGTTGTATCTAAAAGGCCGAAATTCAATACCATTTGAGAGGTTTGCTTTCCAAAACTAAATCAACACTCTGCCCCTTGTCTCTAAGTATTGTAGCAACTGTGGCAGCTGCCCCTTGAAGATCAATATCAAGAGCACAAACAATGTTCTCTACTTCAAGCCCGATTTCTGGCAGGAGACCTTTCTCCTTGAGTAGCTACCAACAATCAACAGCAAGGAAAAGATGAAAGAAAATCACAAGAAGGAAAGTGTAAGCAAAACAATATTCAAGATCAGTACAAACTGATATATGGAACAAATTCTACCAAAGGAAAGGCTAACTATCAGAATATTAATTCAAGTTTGTTGATTTTTTTTGTGTTAAGGGAAACAAAAGGATGAAAATAAATGCAAAACATATATGAATTATTCTTTACAGATCTTTTTCCATCTTGATGAACTTCAGGAAATTATTATTTAAAATTATGAGGGAGGCCAAGCTAGCCGTGGAAACTATAAGCCTGGTAGCATATTAGAACATGATGCCAAATCATTTTAACCTAGCCAAATATAAGTAAAAGGACATTCTCACTTACTTCAACTATGACAGCATCACCAAATCCAAAGCCACAAGCCGGAATGTCATCACCTCCAAAAGTAGAAAGTAACTGATCATATCGTCCACCACCACAGATGGCTCTCAACTTTCCTTCTCTATCAAAACCCTATAGAATTGGATTTACAAGTAATCTCCATATTAAACTCTAAATGATATGATAAAATAAGACTTCCATTGTATGAAAAAGTTCAAGAGAAAGGAACACAACTTTGTTCAAGGTGCATATTATAAGTAGGAATGCATTATATTGTATGCAGGCCATAATATTAAGTATACCCAAGTACCAAAAACCTAAATTTTCAGGAGTTGCTTCTTCCATAATTTGTGTAAGATAATGGTTGTCCTAACATGCAAATTATGTCATTTAAGGTTACAGCCCTATAGGTACTGACTTCATTTTGTTATAATTCATTGATGCAGGCAGTAATTTTGTAGACCGGATAAGGCTTTCTTGACATGGCTATTAAATGCCTTGTTGTTTGTGTTGCTAACAGTAGGGCTTGAGACATTCATAATTTTTAACATCCAAAACAAATTAACATAATCAATTTCTCCATCAATCAATAGATTTTAATATATGATTGATCAAACATGAGAAGATCAATGTAACAAGTCTAACCTCAAAGACAATACCCGTGTAGTAAGCAAGTCCACGAACAACTGATGCATCAAACTGAATCCACTCAGAATAGCCAAACTTTTCAGCAAGTGAAAAAAGTTGTTTAAGATCAGCTATTGCTTCCCCTTCACTACCAAGTATCTCTGCATTTATAACAAAGATTACCTTCAGAAGTCAGCAGTTGTACCACATAAAGCAAACTTACCAAAAGATCATTTTAGGCTACAGAAACAGACATCAGTCAACTCAACAGAAAGTAGCTTTTTTGTAGCCTGTCGGATATATAAATGAAATGTAACTTCTTTTAGGGGTTCAAGAATTAATGAAATGGTACGTGTGTAAGTTTGCACTTGAATAGTAGGAAAGGTAACAAGAAACAGAAAACAAAACGTTTTTAAACATTCTAACAAAATCATATGGATGGTTCTCTTTTATTAATTGTGCCAGAAAATATTAAATGCAATCCTTCTCATTCCAAAAGTAACCTCCAAATTTTGACCAGAGGAAAGAAAAGAAAGGAAATCTTCAAGCCAAAATTTAATTCTAACCTTCTAACTTAGTCAAGGACTTGACAGAAAGAACTTGCAGTAGCTCCTCAATAGCAATGTCTGACATACCAACAGACTTCAATTCTTTCTTAACTTCATCTACTGGAATCTTCTCAATCTGTTTAAATACTAACATGCACCATCAGCACATATTTATGTGTCAAAAATAAGGCAAACTCACACTGAAAATGCATAGCCATTTGCAAGTACCAAGAGAAGTAATAACCTCACAGTTAATTAATCAGCCAAAACTACCAAAAGCAACAGAGAATGGGTAAGTTACATAAATATGCAGCACTATTAACCAACCTTATCTATGATTATGCATACTTTGCCAAATGAATCTTTCGATACAGAGTAAAGCCTCAATACTTCCTGCAAAATCTGCGAGTAACAAAAAGAATGCAATTCTTTTCAGATTTGCACTTATTCATCCCCAGATAATTCTTGCATAGTTTGAGATCAATATTAGCATAATGAAAATACACTGACACAATAAACATGGTAGGAATGCAATTCATCTTTAGACATGGACTCTAAGGCTTTCTCTTGCATGTTCCAAACTTCAAATTTCTCAAACAAGAATGAGTCTCAAACTGCAAGCTAAGCCTATCAAAGGAAAAAAATCCAGTGCCAAATAACAATATTTGAACTTTATGTCATCTAAAATTAGTTTATGAGTAATCAGCCTCTCTGCATGATCCATCAACTGCTGCTCTGCAATATCTATATTATATTTGTATTTAGCCTTAGTTTAATTCTTATCATGTCTCTACATGTTAACTTCATGAAATCCTTTGGGTGCATAAAAGGCTCTGTAAGAGCCATTTCAGTAGCTCAAACAACACAACCATTACATCTTTCAGGAGACAGAATGAATTGGTCTGTCATCAAGCATTACTTAGAAACTCAAAGATAGGGGTGACGGTAGACAGCTTGCCCAACATTAGCAGGTCAAAAATTTAAAACAAATATTTGCCCAACTGACTCCTAAGCAGCACAATTCACAGACATTTGGGTTTGGCAGATTGAGAGAGTCAACACGGTTTTAAGCGTTGAGCATTAATGTGATAAATTTTTTTGGGAAATATACAACACTGTACTAATAATATGATTCCTAAATGAAAAGGCTGAGGAACTGTAAAAGGAGCACAAATACCTTACGGCTAGAGACTTTGAAACCAACATCAGATGCTGTAATTCCAATTCTCTTGAAAAATGTGACCATAGAAGATATAAGCTCTGCTTCAGCCTAAATGTTAAAGAGAGGACAAGGACACTAAACAATAAGCTTCCAGAAACAATCAATACTAAAACTTGAAGTAAATTAGATAACAAAATTTGGAGGCAAAAGTTCATATGTAGTTCATATTAGCCGCTTCTTATGTGTTTCACTCACAAACTGTGTGCCAATTGCTAGGCATCAGACGGTTTGAGCACATGAGGAAACATTTAGTACAAGAGGAAATAAGAGGGAGTTGAAAGAACAGAAAAAATTTAAATTCATTAAAATTTTTGGAAGCACATATAAAATTCATTTAAATTCATTAAGCCATGATCTTTTCGTTGGGATTACAATGAGAACAGTTCAAGAATTAATAAAGCGCATAAATAGGAATAGTATTTACTGTGACTTGAGGAACACCAATAATATCCATGTTCCACTGATAGTGCTCACGTCGCCGTCCTCTGGTCATCCTCTCGTATCTCCAGCACTGTCCAACAGCGAACCATTTCAAGGGAAGTGACAATGATTTTCTGGACCGGAGAAAAGAAACACGAGGATCAAATTCTGCGGATACAAAATTCACAAATAGATATAAACGAATGTTGAAAATATGAAAAGGAAGTGTGTTTCAAAACTAATAACAGTGAAAGGGTACCCTTTCTGTATAATAAGTCTTGCCAAAGATGGAGTGAGTTCAGGCCTCAATGCAACACGACGATTTCCACGATCCTCAAAACAGTATAACTAGAGGAGAGGAAGAAAGACAATAGTTTTCTTCTTCTTATACATTATGACAGCGTATTTTGGAAAAAGATAAAAGATAAAAGGTAGAGAGGGCACAGCAACAACAAACCTGGTCTCTGATTTCTTCTCCAGCTTTTCTAATGAACAAAGATTCAGACTCCAAGACAGGGAAATCAACCTCCTCGAATCCATACAAACGGGACACCTAATATTAGAAACCAAAATCAACAACAACACCAAATCATAACCAATGAATAAATTAAACCAAAAAAAGAAAGAAAGACACTCACCTCTCTGAAGTTGTGGAAAAGCCAGTTGCGGAGGCGCATTTCTTCCGGAGGAAAATCTCTAGTTCCTTTTGGAGGGTTTACTTCTATCTTCTCCACAGTATTATCCTCTCCTTCAGCAGCTGTTGGTGGTGGTGGTGCTGACAACGCACCAGACCTTCTGCCGCCCCCATTGCTATCAGATTGAGAATATGCAGAGGATAGGGAGGAAGAAGAAGAAGAAAGAGTTCTTCTTCTTCTTCCAACGGTAGGGAGAGGGGAATTGAAGAAGTTAGGGCGGGAGAGGACAATAGACACAGGCTTCTTCACGTAGAATAACAGGTTAACAAGACTGGACGAGGAAGAGAGTACCGAAGGAGCCATGACCAGCGAGCGACTAATAAAAAAACAGTAATATACCAATATTAGATATTTAAAAAAATGAGGTCCTAGATGGGCTATCAGGCCCGAAATAAACTTTTTCTGGGTTGGTCCAGTTGGAAACTTTATGGATTATGCAAAAAGTAAAGTTTTATTGACTTTTTTTAAAATGTTTTAAACATCAAATAATTTTTATTAGAGGGATAAAAAATTTAAAATTTAAATATAATTAAAAATTAAAAATATAATTAAAAAAGGATCATTTAATATTAAATTATTTAATAAAATTAATTAATTATTTTAAATATTTTTAATGAATCAATTTATGGGTTCAAACTCAAACCTAAATTTACTCGAGACTTAACTCTTATAAATAAAAGATCTAATAAAGAAAAATATATTATTTTATATTTTTAATTTTTAAAAAATTAGTAAAGTTGACCCATAAACCGGTCTATTCTCAATCTAACCCATAAAGATACAATTACTCAATTGGCTTTATGGAATTTTACATTCAATTATAAGGATACGACTGTCTACATTTACAGGTGAATTTGAATGCTTAACGAAACTTTCCGTAAAGAAGGGGTAGAAAATCTTATAAGTTTTGATAAGGACCTTGTATTTGTAATTAAAAAGGTTAGAAATTTCTTTATTACTCGGCTAACTTCATTCTTATATACAGTAGAACTTTTTAAAATTGATATTCGGTAAATTAATAAGCTCTTTAAACTAATATTTTTCTTCGGTTCTAACTTGAGCCAGTTGAAAATTTGGCAAATTTCAATATCATAAAGTAATAATTATATAAACTTACACAAATATAACTAAGATAAATTAGTGAAATATGATTTTAGTGTTTTTTTTTTATTTAAATCTAGTTGAAGCTCATCTCTAACTTTTCTTATGGCATCTAAAATTTCTGGTGTTGTGTTCTCGAACTGCACCAAAAAATTATGAAGAGTTCTAGATGCGATAAGTGCTTCCTTACGCGCAACTGGTTCCAAAAGTGCTGTATCGTTTTCAACTTCATCATCAACATTATTTTTAAGAATAGTAGCCACATTTTTTTCTAAACTCTGGACCTCTGAACATGTATCATTTTCACCCGGATAATCCAATAGGCTATTGATATTTATTTTATCGTGATAGCTGAGATCATTAATCATGAGCTCAAGTTCATGAATGTCATTTTCACAAATGGGTTCATCTAAATTCCTTGAGACTTCATCCCCTAAACGAATTTTACAGTGTCGAAAACAATTTGCTATTGTCTCTTGCTGAACATTAACTGTCCAAGCCGAGGCTGCAAGATTGATAGCATCCAAAACATTAATCTTACTTGGATCAAATTGTCCCAACTCATAGCCTTCTAAAATCTTACAGTAAAATCTCCTACAATAGTGCATCTTGAAAGCTCTTATTATTCCAGCATCACAAGATTGAATTTTTGATGTCATGTTGGGTGGCAAGAAGAACAACTCAATATTATGTAACCCTTCACATCTTGGATGTGCTGGACAATTATCTACGACAAACAAAATTCTTCTACTATGCATTTTTTTTAATCAAACCAACGGATATATTCATCAAAAAGCACACTTGTCATCCAAGCTCTTTTGTTGGCACGGTTGTAACAATTCAAACTATTCATGTTGGCATTCTTTAAGCAACGTGGCTTTGCATATCTTCCAATAATCTATAAAAGGATTTTTTCAGAACCATCCACATTGCAACAAATAATAAATGTTAACCTTTCTTTGTCTTGTTTTCTTCCTTCAAGTTGTTTCGTAGCAAGAGAATGATCAACTTGTAACTTGTAAAACAAATCAGTTTCATCCATATTAAAAACACTTTCATAAGGAACTTATTTATTTTTTTCCCTTATACACTTCAATTGCTCCTCCGTGTCTCGTTTATCAACTGAACCACTCTCTCCGAAAAGATGAAATGACTTGATACTGTGTCGTAGCTTGAATTTCTCAAGCCAACCTTCAGAAAATTTGTGCTCAGAATCTTGTTAAGGGTATAAAAGTTTTATTGTATCTCTTGCCTTCTCCAAAATTAGCTCTCCGGTCATATTCACACGATTTTAAGTATCTTGAGTACACTTTTTTTCTATAAAATATGTGCAGAATAATAATAAAAATAAGTACATATTTTGTAATAAATATTACAACTTTTTTGTAATACATATTAAAAATATATTATATTTTTTTAAATGAAAAACAAAAACACATTTTTTGTTTTAATAATTTAAATAATTAAATATTGATAAAATAAAAATATATTTTATAACAATCATGTCAATATTTGCATGGACAAAAATGCATAGCTGACATTTCATGTATCTTTGATTAATATTTCAAACGTCTAACAAAAACCTAATTTTTATTAGGTTTAAGCATGTAAATAGTGTCATTTTATAAATTTTACGGTGCAAATTAATACTATAAACAACAACGAAGGCAACTCATAGGCTATTAATTTCAGGTTGAGTTAGGCCAGGTCAAATTGTCTCCCCTAAATTCTTAAAGCTTATGTTAATTTGTGTTGAAAAAATTTAAGAAGTTAATAACATTTTTGTTATTATCTAGAAAATCATGATTATACAATTGACATGCTACATTAATCGTATTACACATTAACAAGTGTTATGGGTAAAGTTTATATCTTTTAGTTTTTTACCTTAACTATTAGGTGTGGTGCGGCTGGTGCCTTGGTAAAAGACGACGGGCAATCTAACGTGAAGTTTTCATACCCAAAACCCTAATGAGGAGTAGTATAACTAGAAGGCGTTGGTGGAGGGGTTTAAGCTTCTAGACTCTTCTCTGCTCCTTATATAACAACTCTTTGCTTTCGAAACCTTTGTCCTCCGTGTATCCAGTAGCTAGTTGGCTCCCTTTCCAGGTCCAAAACTCCCTGTGTGCTTTGTTTGTCAAAATCATGTACCGTTTCGCTTCAAGTCTTGCTTCTAAAACTCGGTACGCCTTCTTTCTCGTCATTTCCTCTCTGTTTTTCTGTATGGGGTCTTTCTTATTTCTCATGGACTTGATTTGACTAGCTCCATTTCTTATTGGCGATTAAAAGAACGTAATACTAAACGCCAATGAGATATTCATTGTGAATGATATTTTAGTTATTAGTAGTTCCTTGGTTTCCTTCCTCTATACGTTCCCAGCAACCTGATCCATTTATGACATTGTTTCTGATTGTTCTTATGTGGTTTCCTTTTGGGAATACAGGATTGTGAGGAACAGCACTAGTCAGGTGAATTTAGTTGCTTGATTTACTTTTAGTTAGCCCATTGTTGCTTTGTTACTTTGATATGTGTTTGTTCTGTTGACTCTCTTTGTTTTGGTGGCTACAATAGATTGGTAATAGAGTGAGTTGGAGCCGGAACTATGCTGCCAAAGATATCAGATTCGGCGTGGAGGCCCGTGCTTTGATGCTCAAGGGTGTCGAAGAGTTGGCTGATGCTGTAAAAGTCACCATGGGCCCTAAGGTACTATACCTTTCTTGCCCTATTCTTACGTTTCTTAGCTTAGAAATGGGATGGGATTATTTTTCTTGTATATCAGAGCAGCATTAAGATCATCCATACGGCATATGGCAATTGACTGTAGGTTTTATTAATGAAATGTTGAATATAAATGTAAGCTGCATGAATTGTATAATTGATTATTACAATCTCAATGTGTGAAAGAGTGTAAGAGTATCGAATGAATGAGCTTGATGATAACTAGCTGCTCACTGCAGGGCCGAAATGTCGTTCTTGAACAAAGCTTTGGTGCTCCAAAAGTGACAAAGGATGGCGTGACTGTTGCCAAGAGTATTGAGTTTAAGGACAAAGTCAAGAATGTTGGTGCTAGCCTTGTGAAGCAGGTTGCAAATG
The DNA here is from genome assembly GCA_027564395.1 of Erythroxylum ulei. Taxonomy (NCBI): domain Eukaryota; kingdom Viridiplantae; phylum Streptophyta; class Magnoliopsida; order Malpighiales; family Erythroxylaceae; genus Erythroxylum; species Erythroxylum ulei. Next base: position 83,435,040 of record JANITX010000212.1, on the reverse strand, counting down.
CCACCAATGATGTAGCAGGCGATGGTGAGGGATCTTCCACTACATAAATAAGGCTGTCAAATTATGTCCATCTTTTTTTTTCCCTGGTCATAACAACTTCTGTGATTGGTTTTCAGGGACCACTTGTGCCACGGTTCTTACTCGAGCAATTTTCTCCGAAGGATGCAAGTCTGTTGCAGCAGGAATGAATGCAATGGATCTTAGACGTGGTATTAGTATGGCTGTTGATAATGTTGTTACCAACTTGAAGAGCAGAGCACGAATGATCAGTACATCTGAAGAAATAGCACAAGTTGGCACTATTTCAGCAAATGGAGAGAGAGAAATTGGTGAGTTAATTGCGAAGGCCATGGAGAAAGTTGGCAAAGAGGGGGTCATTACAATACAAGTGAGTTCCACTTACATGTGCTTTTACCATGTTAAAAGAGTGCTAAAACCTCAGAACATGTCAAATCTTTGCTTCTTAGTACCTTGTACTGTTTTGAACTTTTTGTCTTGCTGATGCTAAACCTATTTGTGAAGGCTTTCTATATGGGCTTTCTTTGAGTGCAACAGCTTCAGTTGTGATATTCTGTTAATGAATTGATCGCATGAGGCTTTGGTTGAGTTTTTGACTTTTGTTACGACTGTTGCTGTTATATTCTGGTACTAATCCATTTCAAAAATTCTGCAGGATGGGAAGACATTATACAATGAATTGGAAGTTGTTGAGGGAATGAAGCTGGACAGGGGATACATATCACCATATTTTATCACAAACCCAAAAAACCAAAAATGTGTAAGCTTCAATATGCTCCACTTTCCCGTTTATTGCCTTGTCCTTGACAATGATGCTCATTCCTTTGGAAAAATTTGAGGAACATTCAGTCATAGAATTTTGTTCTTTTAATTTGAAATCCAATTGTGTCTTTGTACAAACAGGAACTAGAAGATCCACTTGTACTTATCCATGAGAAGAAAATTTCAAGTGTTAATGCTGTGGTGAAAGTCTTGGAGATGGCCTTGAAGGTGAGCATTTTGTTTGTCGATTTTACTTTGTAAATGTTTGTTGCATACTGTTTCTGTCAATTCTATTTGGATTTCATTGACAGGTGGAATGAATTTTACAATCATAATCATCTAAGCTGAACTTTCTTGTTTTGTTATTTTTATACATAAACTTTATAGCATATACAGAATTTCTTATTTGTGCTCACGGGGAGTTGGATTGTATTGCTTGTTTTGATAACTCTTTACTCGTATGCAATTAAGAGTGATTCGGTTGAGAATCTATTTGTATCATGCATTATGCAAAGGAGGAAGAACATTTGATTTTGTGGGGAGGAGGGGTGAAAGAGAGAGGGTTGCCAATAGGGAGACTGAAGAGAGCAAAATGATCTTATAGTTTTATTGAATTGAATGAAATTGAAAACCTTCTAATTAAATTGCATATTTTAAGATTTCCAAATGTTACAGGATTAAAATCATTTCAATCATTATTTGGAATGTACTCTTGAAGATCTCATCAGGCTTGGACAAAAATCCTTACTTTTTGATGTGTCCAAATACTTGTTTCAGAGGCAAAGGCCCTTGCTGATAGTTTCTGAAGATGTGGAAAGTGAAGCTCTGGCTACTCTTATTCTGAACAAGCTCCGTGCAGGAATTAAGGTACCTGTACATTTAATTGAATGAGATACGAGCATTTTCATGTGAATACTTTTCATTGGGTGTGCTTTGGCAAGTTTAACCAGTTAATGCTGCTTTATTGTAAATGATATCCAGGTCTGTGCTATTAAGGCCCCTGGTTTTGGAGAGAACAGGAAGGCTGGATTACAGGATCTTGCTGTTCTCACAGGAGGCCAAGTAAGCTTGCTTCCCCTTGCCTTACAAATTCTGTGCTTGAGTGAGATAAAATCATTTTAGCAACTTCTTTTTTTTGTACCTTTCAATCATTTTAGAAACTTCTGTTTTTTGTATCTTTTCACTGTTGGGAATGGAGTTACTTCCTTAGTTTGTACAAGTATTTTTGTTTCACTAATTACTATTATTCCAGATACGTCTTGGTACGGTAATTACCTAAAAAGGTCCAATACGTTGATGACTTGGTTTTTTTTTTTCAAATTTTTCAGGTTATAACTGAAGAGCTTGGCCTCAATCTAGAAAAAGTGGATCTAGATATGCTTGGCAGTTGCAAAAAGGTAAACCGGAATTTGACTGGACTGGTTTAGTCTTGAATCCTAATTGATGAAAAGTTGAGATAAATTTAATGCGCCATTTTCTGGTCTGGCTTGCAGATTACCGTTTCAAAGGATGATACTGTCATTCTTGATGGTGCTGGTGAGAAGCAGTCCATTGAAGAAAGATGTGAACAGGTGTGTTATTACTGAGTGTTGGAATGTGAGCCATTCTGAAGGCATCCTTGGAAAGGAATTTAAAACATGATTGTTCTTACACTCTTATGCTCACAGATCAGATCTACCATAGAGTTGAGCACTTCTGACTATGACAAAGAAAAGTTGCAAGAAAGACTGGCAAAGCTTTCTGGTGGTGTTGCAGTACTGAAGGTCTGGTAACTTCTTGTGCAATACTGTTTCTTTCAGCATGTCTGTTAATAGAGCAAGTAAACTAGTGCTTTTTGTAGCCTATGATGTCTAAATGGAGAAGTTGGCTCTATTCCAATTCTTAGAGGTAGTTTTTTTGGTAGCATGAGCGGATATTTGCTGTATTCATGCAGATTGGAGGAGCCAGTGAAGCTGAAGTTAGTGAAAAGAAAGACAGAGTTACGGATGCTCTAAATGCCACCAAAGCAGCAGTTGAAGAGGGTATTGTGCCAGGTAACTTTTTTTATCCACCTTCACTGGGTGAGGTCATAACATTATGAAGTGATTGGATTTTTTTTTAAGGTCTATTCTTCTTGCAGGTGGCGGGGTTGCTCTTCTTTATGCAGCGAAGGAATTGGATAAACTGCAGACTGCTAACTTTGATCAAACGATAGGCGTGCAGATTATTCAGAATGCTCTGAAGGTTAGTTGTTTATAACGAGTTCAACAACTAAAATTCTCTTGCCTGCCAAGGCCATAAGCTTAAAAGAATGAAGCTTGACTGCATATGGCAATTGATGTTCATTGAAAATTGAGTTTCAATGCAGACACCTGTGCATACAATCGCAAGTAATGCGGGAGTTGAGGGAGCTGTTGTAGTGGGAAAGCTACTGGAGCAGGATAACCCTGATCTTGGGTATGATGCTGCTAAAGGTCAGTGATGTTTATGTGGATGTCTACTTCAGTATACACTTATAGACCATTGGTTAAGTGGTTGAAAACTTCTTTGGTTGAATCTCAATGTCCTGGCAGGTGAATATGTGGATATGGTAAAAGCTGGAATTATTGACCCACTGAAAGTAATAAGAACAGCACTGGTTGATGCAGCAAGGTAATTTGGAGAATTCCTTGTTGAGGTAGTTGGTTAATTATGCGAATACTTGTTAACTAACGGAATTGGTGGGCTTCTTGTACAGTGTATCATCACTGATGACAACAACCGAGGCCGTTGTGAGTGAACTTCCCAAGGACGAGAAGGAGGGTCCAGCAATGTCTCCTGGTATGGGCATGGATTATTGAGAATGAGAATTCACATTTAACTGAGGGGTCATTGTTGTTGATCATGATATGTTAGTGTCCTCCGTAATCAAAGGGTCTGCGGCATCTTGGATTGAAAATTTTCAAGAGAGTAATAATTTCGGATTATTGTAGCTTAGTGGAGATGCCAACTTGAAAGCTCCTCTCTTTTGTATCTTTCGACTCAGAAACTGCACAAATTTTTTAATCGAGTCTTGTTTATTAGACTAAACGCTATTCATTGTCATCATGCCCAGTTTTATAGTGCTGCTTGACTGCTAGTACTTAAGTATTTAACTCAACTATGATCTCTTTATAGCCAAAACTAACTTAAATGATCTTAGTCTCTTAGATACATAAATTAGTAGCTATAATGACTAGTTCATAGACACATTTGTCTACCGACTACATACCTTCATCTAACTTATATTTGTTTAATTAGCTTAAACCTCGTCCTAATAGGTTGTAATCATTTTATAGCCCTTTCATTCCTAGGTTAGTTGGATCTTTGCAAAAGCTAACTTTCAGAAGTACTCAAAGTTACCAATTTTTATCATTTCAAGTTTGTCAAAAGAAACGCACATTTTGATAAGAAAAAAACTTGATTCAAAACCATTTCAAAAGTTCTCCCCAGGTTATTTGAAGATCAAAAGACTTTTTTTTATGTTAGACGTAAATTTCCTCCTGATTATAAAAGGTTTTATGCATTATTCCTGCATATTAATGAATATGTAATGATTAAGCTATTAATTCATTAAAATGACCAAGATAAGATGACTATAAAGATTATAATTATTGTTACACATGAAATGATTTTAATCTTTTTTTATTTTGAGTCCACTTGACATGAATTGCTTTGAAATTCTTTTACATTATATTTGGTGTTTCACTTTGTTCATATTGATCATCTAATGACATTTCCATTATTGAACTTGATCTTTGGCCTCTGGAATCTTTGAAAAATTAACCTAATAATATTGATAAAGATAAAAATATCAATAAAAATATATTTTGTTATAATTAAAACTATGTATTAAAACGTTATTTAGTCTAACTCAATTTATAATAAAGCATATGTCATTGTAAACTCTTAATTTAAATATTTTAAAAACTAGTTATCACTATGATGATAATGATGATGATAATGATTATTATTATTATTATTATTTATAATGGTAAAATCGATAATTGATAACTTTCGAGTACTTAACGGAGAAATTGTTGAGTATATATGTAAAGATTGGAAATAATGGCTTTGATTAAATAAAGATGAGTTATATATACAAGTACAAGATAATATTATATGATCAATCAAACATTATACTAGATAGTTAACTTAAGCTACAAATTTCTTATCAACTCAAATTATTTACAAAATTAGATAGGAAACAAACTAGATGATTGCAAAATCAAATAATTAATAAATTGATTCTTCTAATATGCCCCTCAAGATGGAGCTTCAATCTTGGTCTTCGAAAATTGAAACTATATGCACGGAAGAGGTTTAATCAAGACATTGACTAATTGATCATCTAAAGACATGGGTAACACGTAAAGCTCCACTTTGTAATTGATCTTTAATGAAATGATAATCAATTATAACATGTTTTATATGTGAAGGGAATACAAGATTGGAACAAAGATGAGTTGCTCTGACATTGTCACAATAAATAACTAAAGTAGACAAACTACAAACCCTTAAATCAGTTGAAACAAAACAAATCCATCGTAACTTAGTTGTTATTGTAATGATATAATGACATTCAACTTTAGCTGAGAAGCATGCAATTGTTCATTATTTCTTGGAAGACCATAATATTTCTTGGAAGACCAAAATATGGGATTGCCATCAGAATAAGCAATATAAGAATTAACAAGGTCATCCTTAATACCAACCTAATTAACATTTGAAAATGGCATGAATAGATAAAGATGTGTGATAGCACAGGCCAATACTATATAAATATCTTTAGATAGATGACCTTGTAGAAATGTATTATTGACATTAAGTTGGCAAAGAGACCACCTACGAATAATGATAAGGCTAAGAATCAAACAAATAAGGGTAAATTTAACAACCAGATTGAACGTGTTATGATAATCAACACTAAAATGCTGATAGAATCCTTTAGCAACTAGTTGTGCTTTGTACCTATCAATAAAGTCATCATGTAAATGTTTTATTCTAAATATCCATTCACAACCAATATGATTTTGTGTTGAATTAGGTGAAAAAAATTCCCATATTCCATTTTATACAAGAGCATCATACTCCTTGGGCATAGCTTGAAGCTATTTTAAATCTTTAGGTCCTAGTTTATTATGTGCAACTTAGATGGATGATTAGTTTTGTTATGGGTGTAACCTCATTCTATTATAATTCCACTAAATCTGAACTCCAAAAGTGTTAGCTATCTTCATTGATCAAAAGGAATAAAGTTGTGGGTGATCGTGTGCAATACAAAATCTGATCCTTTTAAGATTTAAAGATAAATTTGAGAGAAATAAGTTGCATGGAACATAAGCACATGATGATAGAAGAGTTTTAGATTTCAAATAGCTTTCGCTAACTATAATTTTATTAAAATTTTATTTTTAGAATTTGATTAAGAGTAATGGTATATGTGTATATAGAGATCAATTTGTACTTAATTATAGAGGTAGTAGAAGTCATTTAAGAGAACTTTATAGAGAAGTTTTTGACAGATTAAATGTAGTTATCTTGTGAGGTTTTCTTAAGTGAGAGAGTTCGAAACCATTATTATTTGCATCTTACTATTTGATTTAGTTAATTTTATTTTTGGTTTGTCTTATAGTTTTTACCTCTACATTTAAGGGCTTTCTACGTTAAAATTATGTGTTAACAATTTTTCAATCAACTTTATTATATGAGTATTTTTTATTGGTTGTGTGATTCAGAGATCTTGTGAGTATTTTTGCTTAGAGTCTCAACAAGTGATATTAAAGCCTCAGGTATAGAGAGTGACAATAGCTATGTGATGAAGTTGACGTCGACCAACTACTCGATATAAAGACCAATGATGGAAGATATCGTGTATTGCTAAGACCTCTATGGCCCAATTGATGTAGACAAAAGCGTAAAAGATGATGTCTCACCTAAACCAGAGAAGATGACAGATAAAGAGTAGGAGAAGATAGTGGATTTATATCAGTATCTTCAATCAGATATCCAAAATGATAGATTCTTTCAAGTTGTAGAAAAAGTTGGAGAGTCTTTATGAGAGAAATACCACCCACTATAAGGCCTATTTGATTAAAAGGCTTGTAAACCTAAAGTTGAAAGCTGAAAAATTGGTGTAGGAGCATCTCAATGATTTTTAAGACGTTATCAACAAGTTGACCATTATGAGCATTGCCCTTAATGATGAATTACAAGCATTGTTCCTGTTTTGTTCTTTGCTGAATAGTTGGGAAACTTTATTTATGACTATCAACAACTCCGCTTTGGATGGTGTGTTTTCTTTGGATGTGATCAAAGAGAACATATCATTATTACACTAAATTTGGTCATATAAAGAAGTTTTGCTACGAGTGAAAGAGAGACTAGAAAAAGCAAGTCAACCTGAAAGACAAAGATGACAACAACACTGTAGCAACGATATCAAGCACAGATGATAAAGTGTCGTTGATTGGTATGAATAGTGAGTGTCTCCATATTAGTCACTCAAATTCAAAGTGGCTAGTTATTACAGGGGCATCTTATCATTATATTCCAAGGAGAGACTACTTCACCAACCATAATAGTGATGATTTTAGAAGGGTGAAAATATGCGATTGCATTTTCGACATAAAAGACATTCAAGTTCAAACTGACGTATGCATATTGACTTTATGAGGTATAAGACACATTCTAGACTTTCGTCTCAATTTGTTATATGTGAATATCCTTAACTAAGAGGGACGCCATCACACATTTGGTAATGGAAAGTGGGAGCTATTTAAAGCAGCATTGACAATTGCTTGTGGTGAGTTATGTTGTAGAAGACAAACTTGAAGGTATGTGTTGGAGAGTTATAAGTCTTTCAAGAACATACTTCACCAGATTTATGGCACTAGAAATTGGTACACATTAGTGAGAAGGGGAGCAAGTTGCTAGTTGGAAAATCACTTAAATCCTCAAACACTATGATTTCTCTCAACCTTTGTAATCATTGTATGGCTAAAAGTAACATCGAGTGTCTTTCCATAAGAAGACTATAATAAGAAGGATGAAGTTGGAGTTATTGCACTCTGACTGTTTGGTCCTATATAGGTAGAGTGCTTGGGTGGTAACAGGTACTTTGTTACATTTATTGATGATGTTGCATGCAAGATTTGGGTCTTTATGCTGAAAAAAAAATCTAGGTGTTAGGAACCTTTCAGAGATTTTATGTCATGATGAAAAGGGAGACAGAGAGAAAACTGAAGTGTCTCCCAATCGACAATTAAGACAAGTACACCCTCGATAAATTTGAGGATTATTATGCAATACATGACATAAAACAAAAGACTAAACTTGATACCCTACAATAATAGTGTTACTAAGAGGATAAATAAAACCATTATGGAGAAGGTTCAGTGTATGCTCTAAATGTCAAAACTATCAAAGTCCTTTTGGTGTGAGGTAATCAAAACTGTAGTGTACGTGATCAATAAAGATCCTGCAGTCCCTTTAAATCTTAATATTCCTGAAAGAGTATAAAAAGGGAAAGATCTGACATATACGTATCGAAGACTATTCCTTGTGTCAAACGAGTAGAGATGGAAACTGGGTTTGAAGACTACTCCTTGTGAGTTTGTTGGATATGGTGATGAGGAAGCTCTACTACCCCAAAAAAAGTGGAAGGTTTAGGGATATAGTCTTTTATGAGAGTGAGATGAATGCATATTACATTAAAAAAGATAAAACTACTTCAACAGTTTATCATTTGGTACTGTAGATTCTACCACCGTTTTTGTTGATCAGCTTATAGGTGAAGAAAGTGAAGGATATGAGCTAGCACATGATGCTAATGATCAGGTGCAACCTGATGGAGATGAGTCGCATGAGACATATCATTTGGATGATATATAAGAGGTTCATGAGCATCATAAGTAGGGGAGCAATATGCTCAAGTGTTGGAAAGTGTCTAATTTCAAAGGTTAACTAAGAAGAAGAAGCCTTCGATAAGATACCCTATTTCAAAATATCTCCTAGTCACTGCTGAAAGGGAGCCTGAGAAATTCCAAAAAGTGCAGTCATTCAAAGATAAAGACTTTTGGCTTATGTTAATGCAAGAGTAGATGAGTTCTCTAGAGAAAAATGCAGACAAGAATAGTGCTGACATATTAAAGAAGGTGGCTGTTAGGAGTAAGCTTGAGGTTTGTAATAAGCTTGCCAGATGATTTTTAAGTGATCGATGAGGTGGTTGATTTTTATTTGAAATGGGTTAGAGGGGGGATTAATATGGGTCCATACCCATTCTATGGACATTTATTTGTTTAATCCCACTAAATTTGAACTCTAGAAGTGTTAATTGTCTTCATAAATCAAAAGGAATGAAGTTGTGGGTGCGTGTGTATAGTATACAATCTTTAGTTGTCTTTACGAATCACAAGGAATGGAGTTGTGAGTGACCATGTGCAATATAAAATCTTATCCTATGAGATTTAAAGATAAATTTGAGAGACATTAGCTATATGGGACAGAAATACATGATGATAAAAGAGTTTTAAAGTCCAATAACTTTCATCAGCTAGAATTTTATTAATGTTTAACTTCTATAATGTTTAACTTCTATAATTTGGTTAGGAGTAATATTGGTATATATTGTTAGTAGTGTGCCTAGGCCAATGGACATATGTTACTTTTGTACTAACATTATGACTTATTAATAATATATTTATGAGGTATTCTTTTATATATGCATGTATATCGTTTATGTAATGTGATTTACGTTCCATGAATAGTATTAGGCTTATGTCATCAAGTATGTGACTTGATAGTAAAACC
>JANITX010000212.1:83396483-83420547 GCA_027564395.1 Erythroxylum ulei | reverse complement strand
TCAATATGTGATATTTGATCTTATAAGGATTAATTCATAATTATAATTAAAGTTTGACTTTAGTTATAATTTTAATACAATCCAAGAACATGAAAAATAAGATTTTTCATATAAAAGGAAAATTTAGAAAAATTCGGAGCTAGCACTTCTTACATTTTTTCCTCTCAAATTAGATTTGAGTTTTCTCTGAATAGATCTGTGGATACCATTAGAGATCGAACGATTGAATGACTCGTGGATTGACGAATTAAAAAAAACAGAAAATTGTAACAATAAATCGAAACAGGTTAGTATAGCTTTGTCAATATCTTGTTTTATATTTCTAATTTAATTTTGTTAAAGTTGATTCTATGAAAAATTTTAAATTATTTCCGCAGCGTTTAGATTCGATCTTGTGTTATTTTTCTGATAAGTGTACCCTTAATTACCATATCTTTGATAATATCTAAAATATGGAGGTGACGTGTGGGTAGGTTATTACGAGAAGCCATGGATTGTCTTTGATTATAAGAGGTGATAATGAAAGGAATATATATAGTTCTTTGAATGGTGATAATGCGTATTGAAAGAGGTTTTGTCACAAGTCATTGTAGTTCGGAAAAAAAGATAAGCATTAGAGCAATAAATAAGGATGTCTCTTTGTGACCAAAATACATAAGTTTGAGTCACAAAAATAATTTTTTTTGTAAAATATAAATAAAAAATTGCGTATAATTGAAGTCTCTTTTCTAAATTCTAACCCACAAAGTGGTAGTTACATTTTTTCTATAAATTCAAAATTATTTATAAAACTAAATGGTAACTAATTGAATGATTACTAAGAAATAACAATTCAGAATTGAACGATGGTTCAACGTAATCGACATTTACAATGTCAATGTGTGTTCGCTATTGATAAATCATCAAGGTCAGAAACAACTTCCCAATCACAACTTCACAGCTTGAACCCAAAGTCTACTAATTCGATTACCTCTTGAAAGCAAAACTACTCATTATTAATTGTTATCAACTTATTTCTGTGGACTGACTTGTTATTCAATTCGCAACCAAAAAGGTACGTTTGGGTTGATTGTATATAATTGACATTTGAGTCATCATCTACAATGGTTTCACATTCTTTTTATTTAACTTCTGAGCAGACTGCAGAGCAAGGAGAGGCAACTTACAGAAGGAGATGAGAGAGCTTATTACTCAGGCGGCTAACTGCTACGCCCTCTTAACATTCACACCTACTTGAAACAAACTCAATTCTCGCTTTTTTTACTTGGCTTTTCACTACACAAGTTTGTCCACCTATTGGCTATTTCTTATTTTGAGATGTGATAGTAGCAGACAAGGGCAAGAAGATTCAAGTGTATAATAATAATATCATCGTTACTTCTGTATGCTAATCAAACCAAACATGACTTGTCAATACCATGAATGTTTATAATTAGTATTCTAATTAATTCAGACTATGATTTTGAATTGCTGTATTTAAACATGTCAGTCTTTGCTAATTAGTCGTTTACAGCTTTTGGTGGCCTCGAGCACTGTCCCATCCCATATCCGTCGGTCTACTGATACTGAAAAGCTTAGAGGGAGCGTGTTAATTCATTAGTATATATATTTAATTTGGTCCTACACGGTCTGGAAGTAGAAGAAACTTTCCAAGTTTAGACAAAACTAATTGAATTTCGGTGAACATGTAGACGAAGGTCTCTTTGCCCTCTTTGTCTGTGACCACAAAACAAACTAATCAATCAATTAGCTCCACTTCAGTGTTTCCTTACAGAAGAAACATGCAAGCCAGCATTTGCTCGAAAGCTTGCTTCCCTTTCAAAAAAAAAAGTTGAAATGAGCTGTGACTATGAAAGATGTTGTGAACAAAAGTCAAAATGACATGGAGAGAAAGGACAGTATGTAATTAAAAAAGACTCGTTTTGTGATGAAATGTATCATAAAAGTGTTAATGCATGTGACTAGCAAGTTCTTATTTTGTCTCATAATGTTTTGGAAATGGACATTATCAAAATCCTTGATGATCCAACGGCTAAGACCCCAATAAGGGCCTCTAAAGTTTATTGCAGCTGAGGTGCTGTACATAATCACTGTCCATTTTCTTAGGTGCAACCACGTAGTTATGAAGGAACTTCGGTTCTGCCAAGGAAAGTCAGGTTAAGCTACCGTCTTCAGGCTATGAAAGGTTCTGCAAAATGCTCGTTTCCTTGTTTGTTTCCTGCTTCTCTCTTGACTTGCTGTTACTTACATTGTACAATCGTCATTAGTGTCACACTTGGTTGCTTTACAAGCAAATATCTTTCTTTTTCCTAATGTCGTGGCTCAGTCTTCCGCCCATTATGATTAAAAATTCAGTGGATATGTAGATTGCATTGATCTCTTCAAGTAAACCTAGTGAAGCTTCCATCCCTTAAAATTTCCTTTGCTAAACAAGCTGCTATTTACTTGGTGGGTAGGTGTTGAATATTTTTTAGAATATATTAAACTGCAGGGTTGGTTTGGAAACTTGGACCATATTCTTAGCTTTAAGTGAAGAAGATAACAGTGGGACTGCAGTGAGCTTGATTTCTCATTAATGAAATTGAACCATGTAAATGATTTTGAAACTACAGTGGTTATTGTTTACTGGAAAATCTGCATTTTGTTTGATATGAATGGCCCTTTGAGATGGCAATCTTACTGGCAGTATTAATGGTGACAGCATGAGAATTTAGTTGCGGCACATTGTATTGTTCAAAATTACGGAATGGATCCGGAAATTGTGTCAACTAAACCAGAGGCTGTTTCAGTCAATACGAGATCAGGCAACTCTGAGGTTGTACAGGAAGAATTGCCTCTTCAATTGGAACAAAATGAGTCCGACTACTTGTTAGCAAAGAAGAAGTCTTTGCAGGCTCGATACGTCTATGGCATCATCTTCTTGATAATAAATCTGAAGGCTTGGGTTTTTCGTGATTATGGACAGAAGATTCTATCTGTGTTCAACTGTAAGTCAGTGTTATTCCCTTTGCCTACCTTAGCATCATTTTCTGGTAAACTTAAATAGGTCCTTAAGAGTTACTAGGCATTGGCCAGAAACTGTGAAGGTCAGTCACAAAATCTTCATATTACAATAACTAGAATGAGTCCTTCGACAACTGAGGAATCTTTATATACATACAATGTTATCCTGCATTTTACTTGGATAGTAAAACAAGGTTGGGACTCGGAAAGAGCTACACTGAATTTCCTTCTATCTGTTTGGCTGTTGATCCATTCGTTTTTTCTTTTTGTGTGTGTGCAGTTTTGAGAGCTTGTGGAATTGGGGGACAAAATTGTTCTCATACACTAGGAGTTCTTCGTGTGAGTTTAGGTTGCTTTGTATCCTTTAATTACAGATACGGTCTCTTGGGCATAACAATAACAACAAAAATTCAGCTGAACGCAAGGTCTGGAAATGTTTAGTAGTATACAACCTTACCCCTAACTAATAGAGAACTCGAAGAATTGGCAGAAAGCTTGAGAAAATTTTGTTTTTTTAAAGATATTTCCTTGATGTTTTGAGTTCAGATATTTTTCTTGGTTATGTTTAGCACAACCATAAAAACAAAAAAGTTGAATCAAATCCGCAATACTTGGCATTCAAACTGGTGGGCACTGAAGCTGTTGTTATTGATGATATCGATGACTATTCCTTTCTTCCTTTCTGCAACGTACGTTGAGCTATATGGTAAGTGGAGCCTGCAGAGAAATTAAAAAAAATCTTATATTTTAAACCATTACATACGTACAGTGATCTGTAACTGTAACTTCGTTTGCTTCGTTTGAGTTGATCAGTTTCCAGATAGAGGAACTGACTATTTGAACCAAAATTTTCTGCAGGTGAACTTTCTCGAATTGGTGCAGGGTAATATCGAAAACCATGTCTATATCCCTCATAGAACTAAGCCTTGAGTTTTGGTTTCTTTTCAGTAACATATTCTTTTGATCTACAGGATTTTTCTAGTCCTCCAACTTGTAAGTATCATTGAATTTATCACATGGTGGAACAACTACTGGATGCCTGGTGATGAAAGGAAGAAAAGGTATTAGCTTCTCATGAACTGCAAAATACTCTTTTGAGCTTTATTGCATAAACATTTCTGTATTTAGTACATATTCCAATACTAACATGTTTTTAAGACAATTGACGGATTTTCTGTCCATTTTACAGTGCTTCCTTTGGATTGTTCATGTCAACCATCTTTTACTTGGCTTCTGTATGTGGTATTGTGGTGATGTACATTTTCTATGGACTCCGACTAGAATGTTCTCTCAACATATTCTTCATCACGTGGACTGCAGTTCTTCTTGCAGTTATGATGGCTATGTCTTTGCATTCCAAGGTATACTCTTCAAATGAACTCCTTGCAACGTTGGCTATCTATAGCCGAATTCATGTTAGTTATTGGAATCCGAAACAAAAATTTCGATGAAGCATCAACTAGTGACCAAGAGTTCGATGTGAAACCTAATCATTGAGAGGCTTTCATAGTGTTTTTGCAAAAGTAACATCCATCACTCCAAAATTCATGTCATCCAATGTATCTATTATGTGATTGCATATAATTTCATTCTTTTATCGTTAAAGTTTTGCATAGTAAGTTGACTATTTCTTGTGCCACATTGTTTAGATCAATAGAGGCCTTTTGTCTTCAGGGATTATGGCGTCTTACCTCGTCTTCCTCTGCTGGTCTGCCATAAGAAGGTACGAAAATGAGAAAGGAGTCAAAACTTCTATTAGTTGCTCTAGGATCCAGACTGAATTAATGCTTTTATTTTGCCAAAAGATCTGATTAACCAGTAGGCTATCATTTATATTCGAAGAATATGCAAAAGCTTCGAAGTTATGAGGCTTACGATCAATCTATTGAGGTCTAACTCTTCCAGTAAACACCATTTCTTTTCAGTGAACCTGCAAATGACAAATGCAACAAAAAATCTGAAGTAAATGCACATAGTACTGATTGGACGACAATCCTTGTGAGTTAGTCATTCTTTTTCCCTTTCCATGAGATTCTGAGATGATGAATACCTTACCAGTCTCTGTGGAAACGGATAATGTCAAACGAAGAGATACAATATTTTGCCGGATTGTCTCAATTCAGATTGAAGAAAAGATAAAATGCACTCAGTACATACATTCTCGTATTTAATTGTGATACAACCACAGAAATTCTGCTACCTACTGCAGAAACCAAAATTTGAAATTGTCATTTGTCTAAATGTTCTGTATGATTTGACTGAACTTATCTTTGAGAACATATACACAAAACTAACCTGGTGTCGTCACTTGCATGATAAAAGTTTCTCTTTTGATGTACTGAATTTAAGACACGAAAAAATTGCCTGGAGTAATATGTGACAATAGGATCTCTGGCCCCATACTTAGATCTCTCAAGGTCTTAATGGTTGCTTCTCTTTAATCGTTTCCCGTCTCTGATTGTTATATATGTTGTCTACTTCCAGAGCTTCCTGTTTGGGATATGTGCCATTGTCATGGCGACATTTTCCACCGGAATTGACTCGCAGTCATTTCAGGTAGATAATCTTCGTTTGTCTTATGAAGAACTGTGACTGTTGTAAGTTCTGTTTGCCTGACTGTAACTATGATAACCTGCTCTTGCATGCTGGCCAGTTCGGCAGAAATGGAGATCAAGAAGAGGATGATATACCATATGACTATGGATTTTTTCACCTTGTATTTGCTTTGGGGGCCATGTATTTTGGAATGCTATTCATCAGTTGGAACCTCAAGAACTCAGCAAGAAAGTAAGGAACTGAATTATTAATTATTTGCAAACAAAAAAGTTTTCTTCTAGGTACTGAGTATGTGTCATCTCTTTCAATGCTCAAGATGGAGCATAGATGTTGGCTGGGCAAGTACATGGGTTAAAATAGTGAACGAGTGGCTTGCAGCAACTATATACTGTAAGTGAACTTGGGTTTACTTGGTTGAACGAGAGAGGAATATCTCATCTTCTTCACTAGATGCTTGCTTTTTACCTGTTTCATTGCAAGCTTAGAAGTTGGTGTAGCTTGAAATTTATAAGATGACACTACTAAATTACTTACCTTAAAGTTTCTTTTAGTAAAACTGAAAAAAACTCAAAAACTCTGATTTTGTCTTTCTGTGTTCTTTTACAGTATGGAAATTGATGGCCCCTCTTGCTAAACCAGGCAAAGTCATGAATTACGAGGATTCACTGAGGCGGACAGATGATACAGCCTTGCCATGATTTTATTTTCCTACATCATTTCTCGTTTTTGCCAGGATGATTTGCTCATCTGTGGATGGTCACCTCTCGCTCTTCTGGAATGGAAAAAGAATGTTTATGGTTCAGTTGAGTCTACCGCACCAAACCAGATAATGCAAACCAAAATCTTCTTTTACTTTCTACCAAATAAAGTTGGACAGAGTTAATATGAAACTCGAGTTGAATTAAGCATTGATGTGACAGTCGTCTAAGCTTGTCCTAAGCTCGAATGAAAGATTTTCATTGATTGCTAGCTCATGTAATTAATTCAATTTTATTATATCTTAATTTATCAGTGTGCTAAACATTATTCATTTTTGAGGAAAAAAATCAAGTCAATTGCTTAGCAGTTTTAAATTATTAGTTCACTAAATGATCAATAGGTGAATTAACAGGAGTGTAAGAGAGAGAGATGATGAATAGGTGATATACCTAACGCAGAGTCACTTGAACCAGCTCCAACAACTTCATTATCTCCAAGTTTGCAACTGCTCCATGCAAGTTACTGCATAAGCCTTCTATAAAGGCCAAAGTCCACATCTTCCTGGCATATTCATCCAAAGTTCCACACTTTCTGAATTCCTGAACGCCGGGGGGGAAAAGCATCGAAAACAGCAAAAATCACAAGATGTTCCAGCGATTCTCACCCTCCATTTCCTCTGCTGTCTTGCTCACTATAATATCCTTATCAGTCTTTGCCGCTGCTGTTGATCCTGCTCCAGAAAGTGAACCAGTTCTTGAGTTCTATATGCACGACATTCTTGGTGGCAGTAATCCTACCGCTAGGCCAATAACTGGCTTGCTGGGGAACATATATACCGGTCAAGTTCCATTTGCCAGGCCAATAGGTTTCCTTCCCCCCAAGAACGGAGTAGCCATTCCCAATGCAAACGGAGCAATTCCAACTGTCAATGGTCTCAATGGCATTCCACTTGGAACAGGCTTGGCTGGTACAGCATTTGCTGGGCAGCCTAATGGTCAGATGATTCAAACCCAACTAGGACCAGATGGGTTGGGACTAGGCTTTGGAACCATCACTGTCATCGACGATATTTTGACCTCCAGCCCCGAGTCAGGAACTCAGCAACTTGGGAAAGCTCAGGGTGTTTATGTGGCTAGCTCTGCAGATGGAAGCACACAGATGATGGCATTTACTGCCATATTCGAGGGAGGAGAGTTCGGGGACAGTCTTAACTTCTATGGCGTATACAAGATAGGTAGCACCATGTCACATTTGTCAGTGACTGGTGGAACAGGCAAGTTCAAAAATTCCATAGGGTTTGCTGAACTGCGCGAACTCATTCCAACTGGGCAGCATTTCACAGATGGTGCAGAGACACTACTGAGGATGACAGTCCACATAAAGTACTAAGTACATTCAGAATCTGAAGAAATTCCCGGTTTGTTTAAGTGTGAATCAGTATTGATATGGTTCCTGTGTCCTGTCTTTGGTTTAATGAGATTGTTGAACATCGAGATGTATCATGAACTAAGATAATTGATGCTAAATATCGACCAATGTCCTACTTCAATATAATTTACAAGCCAGTTTGCAGGTTGAGGCTAGACCTACAGTTTGGAAATATAGAAAACTATAGGCATAAAAAGTAAATTCTATAGTGAAGCTTCACAATACCATCCAACTCAAATTATAGCTCAATTTATAGTAAAGCTTCACAATATTAATCTCGTTCAGGATATCAACTCAATTTAACATCAAATTCAGCAGTTTTGAGACACGTTATCATTATCAAGAAAGGCTGCAGATTTCATTGATTCAAAGATCTAAACTCCAAACCGGAAGCATACTTTTCAGTCATCCATGCAAGGATTGGAACTGATCCTTGGGGATAGATACTTCAGTAGTTAAATTCCAGTAGAGCATGTGTCAGACAGGGAATGTTACTACATACAACTTCATAGATAACTCTTCACATCTAATACAAACCACCCAAGTATGGCATTTATTATAGGCATCCTACTTAACAGAACTCCTGATTTCGTCAAGGCTGGTAATCTTCACACGTGAAAGTACATCAGCTTGATCAAGTCCATAGAGAGAATCAATCAAGTGCATTCGCAAAGAAGAAGGCCCTTTGGCCATCTCCATTCCCATCTCACCAGCAACACCAAAAATGGACAAAGCTGAAGCAGTTGCTTCAAAAGCATGTAAAGGGTCAACAGCAACAAATGCAGCAATGAGGGCAGTGACTGCACATCCTGTAGCAGTAATCTTTTGCATAGTAGGTACCCCATTATGAGCACCAACAACGTGTTGCCCATCTGTCACAACATCAACGGCTCCTGATACTGCAACTATGCCACCACTTACTTGAGCCAAAGACTTTGCGGCTTCCATTGCATCCATTGATTCATGAGTGCTGTCAACTCCCTTCACGATGAAACTCAATCATCAATTTGGCTATGAAGGACATAAAGATAACGACAACAATACTTGCAATGGATTTTGGATGATAAGCCTTTACAATTACAACTGGTCGATTCGGATAAGCAAATGATCTTCAAATTATTTATTGCGAGAATTCTTTTCCTTTTTCGTCTGAAAGCACAAGCTTTCACCTACTTCTAATCAATTGGAAAACAATGATTACATGGCGCACATATATATCTATGTCTATACACACACACACACACACACACTTTATATTTCCTTCTGAAAAGGCAAATGAAGAAGATAGTAGGTGATTACTCTTCACGGAAAGTAGAAAGACAACGAAACGTCTAAAGCTTTACGAAAACCAACCAACCCATCGGGCATTAGTTTGATAAATTGCAGAACAAATGGCATAGAGCGCTGGCTCTATGTAGTGCCTTAACAGGGAGAGGATCAAAGACAAACAAAATTGATAAAAACAGAGGATTTGAAAATTCAAAAGAATTATAAAATAGTAGTTTAGTTGATTATACCTTGGTGGTTCCCACAGAAGCCTTGGAGAGGGCGATAATCTCAGACCCATTCCCTCTAATAACCGTAGGCTTCCTTTGCACTAGCTCCAAACAAGCCCTCAACCGGAAACCGGAAGCCCCAGCAGCAACTGGGTCGAGAACCCAAGGCCTCCCTGACGCAGTGGCCACCTCCGCTGCGACTTTCATGGCAGGAAGCCAGTCCGGGGAGAGAGTACCTGTGTTGATACAGAGAGCATGAGCGTGAGGTGTGAAGTCTGGGATTTCTTCAATGGAGTGTATCATCGCCGGGGATGCGCCAGCAGACAGGAGAGTGTTGGCCACGATATCCATGGATACGAAGTTTGTGATGCACTGGATCAGCGGCGATTGAAGTCGGAGTTTGTCGAGAAGGGTCCATGCAACTGGGGCCCATTTTATATGGTCGGATTCGTTGGGCTGTTCCATGGCCGGTTTCTGCTTGAGGTTTACGTCTTCGGTTTCCTCACGAGGTCTCTGCCTTTGCATTTAAGTAAACAGTTCTTACCCTACTTTTTCCACCATCACATATATGAAAAAGAAGCACAAGTGATGTCAGAAATGAGATACATTGTTTACAAAGATGGAATCGATCCGCGTAGCTCTGTAACGTCAAGTCAGGACGCTTAATATACCAGCAAGTTATCTATGAAAAATGATTCATTCTCTGTCTGTAGGTAGACGCTACTAAAGAAGTCTCCAAGTGCCAATCCATCCAAGATGCAACGTTACCAAATCCTTTTTATAAGTCTCTGTACTTTAGTTGACTTTGGTTTTTCTTTTCCTCATGATTTCATTTGGACATTAGGGTAGCTGTAAGAGATGTAGATGAAATGTTGATACTATAAGAGGTTTTAGTTCATGCTAGAACTAGACAATATTTTTCATTTTTAAATTATTTTTTAATGTTTTTAGAAAATAAGTTATTTACTAATATCCAGTAAAATTAGCAATACCTATCTTTATCCTTAATTAGTAAATTTGAAAGATTTACCAAATTCTTATAAAATACCAAAATTTTCTATTGAAATTATTTATTATTAATAATTTTATATTTAGCATTAGAGAATATTTAAACGCTAAAGATAGGTCTGACTATTGTAGAGAAAAACATTTTATGAATTGACTAGTTCTCTTATTTTCTTAAAAATAATATAATTATCAAGAACCTGATGCTCGCACGCTGAGCTTATTCTTACAGCAGTGATTAAGACAATGGCTTTTGTCATAATAAAACTGAGTAATCAGAAGTACAGAATCGGACATACAACAAAAACGATCGGAATTCGGAGCTCTCTAACACATACCCCGAAATGCAAATCCCACAATCACCCCAACAGCTTCCAACCACCATCACCAGAACCACCCTCTCCGTCATAGCAGCCACCTCCTTTTTCTCCCTCCTCTTTATCCTCTTTCTCTCCTCCTCCTCCTCCTCCGCCTCCGCCTCCGCCTCCACCACCGCCACCATCGATACCCCACTCGATCCATTTCTCTTCCCGTCCCAACGACCCTCTTTCACCAACATCCAATCCGATCCACCAACACCCTCTTTTGCTTACCTGATCTCCGGCTCCAAAGGCGACTCCTCTAGGATTCTGAGGCTCCTTTTTGCTACTTACCACCCCAAAAACCATTACCTTATCCACCTAGACCTCTTTGCTCCGCAGGCTGAACGTGATCGCTTAGCTCTCACTCTTCAGTCCGTTCCCGTCTTTAAAGCTGCTCAGAATGTCAACTTGATTGGGAAAGCTGATTTCGCTTATCCAAAAGGTTCGTCAACCATCTCAGCCACACTACATGGCGCAGCCATATTGTTGAGGTTGTCCAAGAAGTGGCATTGGTTTGTTAATCTTGGCGCTAAAGATTATCCCCTCGTTACTCAAGATGGTAACATTTTTTAACCATTTTTTTCCTCACCGCAATTTCTATTTACAGCCTGATTTCAAATTATGTGGTTCATTTTCTGTAGGTCGATTGACTAATATTGGGTTTTACTACACAGTCATTGTGGTTTTGGCATGTTCTTTAACTCTTTATTATGTTACTTATTTGGGTTTTCTGTGTCTCGCAGATCTGCTTCACATTTTTTCATATTTGCCCAAAAATCATAATTTTGTGAATCACACGAGTTACATTGGCTGGAGAGAGTATGATACTCTTCTATATATTTTCTCTTCTTTTTCCTTGATTCTGGTGTGTTATATTATCGTCAAGATAATGTGTTCTTCTCACCATGGGATGTAAACTTAAAGTGTCGATTATTGCAGAGCTAGAAAGTTGAAGCCAATAATTGTTGATCCAGGACTTTATCTATTGGAGAAAACTCAGATGTTTTATGCTACTCAAAAGCGGGAGCTACCTAATTCTTTCAGAATATTTACAGGTATGTTTCCTTTCCTGGTACAGCTTTGTGGTCAAAAGAAAATTATTTGTCTAGGTAAAGAATATGAACAATACTTGTCCAAATGGGAAAGAATATAGTACTACTAAATTAGTTTGGAGAGCCACATTTTTCACACAAAAAGGAAAACCAACTGTAAATGAAATCTTGGTAGTAAATTGGTGATTTAATAATTTGGTGTTTTCTGCAAATATTTTAAAGTTGTTCATATGGACCTGCCTAATCATATTTATCGATATGTGCAATTAATTACTCATCACTGCAATTAATTACGCATCACTACGAGAGTATAATTAATTTGTTATTCAAGAGACATAACTCTCACTTTTGTTGTTCCGAGTAATTAAATTCTTATAGTCTCACTACGAAAAGTGATCATAACAAATGATGGTGAATGTAGTTGGGGAATCCCAGTGTTCGAGGCTACACTAACTATGCATAGTCATATTATCAGTGTTCGAGGGAGTTATATTTACTTCATTTGCTTATAGTAGTAGGACAACTGCTTGTGCAGCATTAAGCTCTTGAAGTATACCTACTTGAAAGCATTCCACTTTAGTTGTGATCTGATGCTAGTTTGTGGACGCAATAAAAGTCAAATTCGTTTGTGGTGCTAATACATTATCGTATGTTACATGGCGGTGGAACTAGTTGAACTATGATCTTACCGTAGGACAGGAACATATAATTCCACAGTGGCTAGTTCAGAGGCTCATGGTGATTTTGCTGACATAGTGGATAAAGCATGGAAGATTTGTTTCACCAAAGTATATGTTAAGTTCCATGGGCTCATCTGTTTCATACCAAATATATGGTAGAATTTACACAATATGCAGGTAAAATGGATACCTTCCCTACCTGGATTTGTTACTCGGAATAAGTTAACTACAAACTGTTTGAGAGATCATGGAGTGGGTACTATGTGGACGCAAGATAACCTAGTCTTGATTTTTCTTTTGAACCACGGTTAAGCTGGATGGGAAATTAATAAAAATGTGGAAGATAGACTATATGAAGAAACAGAATCTATAAGGGATTACCAGAGATTTTGAGACAGCTTTTGATTACTAGCTAGCTATAGTATATTTTGCAAGATTTATCAGCATTATGAGATAAACTTCTGTAGAGAGTTGGAGACTTAAATTTTTGAGAAAATGGACTCTATGGGTAACTCTTCCATTCTTTATCATTTTTCAGGAGAAATCATTTCCAGTTTTGGGAATAAAGACAAGTTTGCAAATACAAGTGTGTATATTGCATGTCTATGATATGCGCCAACAATCTGTTGACCGTATAGTTGGAAATTTGGGGCCCTGTTTATGTCACAGTTGCATTCTAGGTGATCAACAATTTTTCAAATCACCAGCATTTATTGCTTGGATATTGCAGTTGCAGTAAATTTTTGTCGAATAAAGCAACCCGATATAAATTACCATGCATGCGACCATAAGAGTGTTGCTTTTCCTTGAATAGATGCTAAGAGTCATAGATCCATCTAAGATATGTACAGAGTTTATGGATGATAGTAAAGGTTTTAGTCCTCTGTGAAATGCCTTCGCTAGGGGAAAACCATAGTATCATTTGGGTCATAGCAAATGAGATTCTCATCAATAAATCTTAACTCATTCATGTATATTTTGTCTCACGTGGTATGTCTACTTTTAATTTTTCTGCTACTTATCTGGTGATAAGTTTCAGGTGCCTTTCTGTGAATAGATAGCGAGACCATGAGGGTCAAAAGCTTATATTACATATGGCTTATATAAATTGAGATATTAAACTAGAGGTTGCTATTCCCTTTATCATGATGCATATTTCCAACTTTCACTGCCGCTCCATTCCTGCCAAATTTGTGTATAATAGTACTGAGGATGTATATAATTGACTTTTCATCCTATTGTCTTCCTAGATATGAGCTTGGAAAGCAGTATGTATTGGATGGGAGCCTGTTAGGACCGATATGGGTGAGGATAATTTAGGAAAGAGGGAAAATAACAAAAAAGGGAATAAGCCTAGGATACGGAGAGTATAATCGAGGAGAAAGAAAGAAGGTGCAGAGGGGAGTTAGTCAGTTAGTGGCTGAGTTGGCAAAACAGAATGTTTCGGACTAGGTGGTTTTGAGGCTGAGAGGTTGGTGAGGAGGAGGGGGGAGAAAGTTATTGTAGGCAGAAAGAGGATTGTTCTTTCTGAGGAGCATTCAGCTCTGGGGGTGTTTCTTAGAATCACCACTGTAATAGCAATACAGTACTCTTTCATTCAATAATACAGACTTACTCTAGTGCTAAAAAACTAGAGTTCTATCAGAGCCCAGAGTCAATATATAAATTAGGACGTGTCTGTTGCATAGTTAGGTTGAAATGCACTTAGGTATCTTACCGGAAAATTGTGCTTAAAAGCTACCATATTTCTAAGGGCAAATGTTTTAGTATCTTCCTTGTAGAACTTGTTTAGGATCAATAGAGTATACTTTGCTTGGTTTCCAGGTCTTTCAAATAGAACTGTCCAGTCAGCCACTATGAATTCTGATGTAAAACAACCAAACGGCCAAAGAAACATCACTGTAACCTACCTTTATCCTGTTTTAGTTATTAATACAACAACATGGAAGGGCCACTTCTTCACATAATTTCACCACGGAAGCCCTTATTCTTTGGCATTTATTGTGCAATGAAGATGATTTCATATTATTTGATGCAATTGTTGTGTGAAGACAAATGATACATGAGCAATAGGTGGCATGTCAAATATGTAATTGTTGTGTGAAGACAAATGATACATGAGCAATAGGTGGCACGTCAAATATGTAATTGTTGTGTGAAGACAAATGATACATGAACAATAGGTGGCACGTCAGCTATCATATTTCGTCATTTATCTAATTTGATCCAATTGCAGTGCTTACTGCTTTTCTGTGCAACATAGAACGGATTTCTAAATGCTTCCAACATATGACACTAACCATAAATCACTGAAAATTGGGTGGTGATAGTTTTATTGGCATCCTTGACCAACTCATGCCCGACGAAAATAAGTCACATAGTAGGCTCTGTCTTCTAAAAGTTCTGTAATTTAATTGGAGTAGAAATTGCCTGGCTCTGATGGGATCGACTTTTTAATGGAAATGATCCAATTATTTATGGTAAGTTAAAAATAACAGTTTTGCCTCTCTTGCAGGTTCTTCTTTTGCCATTTTGAGTCGTACGTTTGTGGAGCATTGCATCTTGGGAACAGACAATCTTCCAAGAGTCCTACTGATGTACTTCGCAAATACACATTCATCCTTGCCAAATTACTTCTCGTCCATCCTATGCAATTCTCATCAACTAAACAAGACTGTTATAAACCATAACTTACAGTACCTGTCCTTGGAGAAGCCCTTTAAGCAGGAAGGTCGGTTCCTCAACTCTAGTGACTTTGATGTCATAATTCAAAGTGGCGCAGCCTTTGCCACTCAATTTAAGTCTGATGATCCAGTACTTGATCTAATAGACCAAGAAATTTTGAAACGAAACCCTGGTGAAGTTGTGCCTGGTGGCTGGTGCTTAGGCGAGCCTGGAAATGCTACTTGTTCTGTTTGGGGTGACGCTGATATTTTGAGGCCTGGTCCGGGAGCTCTCAGACTTGAAAAATTAATTGTTGATTTGCTTGCCGGTGGTAAATTTCGGTCCCAGCAATGTATAGTCGAGTAGTTTCAAACCTACTTCCACAAATGATTAAGATAAACCAGCCTTTACCATTTGAAAATTTTGCAGTGATCTGATCAGTCTTCTCTGTTTTTATTGCTCTCTCTCTTTTTTTTCCTTATTAAAATTTGTAGCCGATTTATACATAGTTGTATGCGCATCTAGAGCTGAACATAAACAGCTTAGCAAAGGAGACGACAGTGGGCTAAACATAAAGCAGCAGATTAAAGTGAAATTTAGAATTGAACCATTTTATTTGCAGAGAAGACATCTTAAAAGACTAGAAAGCCAAGAAAGACGTGAACAACAATATCTAATCAGCGTACGTATTCAAACAGTGGACTGTCGGCTTGAAAGACACAGTCCCTTGGTTGAGATCAAAGCCAACTAGGAAATTAGTCTGCGCGAGGTTGCCCAAAATTCAACCATCTTGAGGATTAGTAGTAGGTTTGAAAGTGGGGCATATGACACCACAATCCATCATAATGTATGTGGCAGAAAGATCCAGCTTCACATCTGCACCACCCGTGAAGTGTGCAGTGATGGCAGGCCACGTGGCTACTGTGGTTTCACCGTAGCACAGTGGAAGAAGTCCAGTTGGGTGATGGACTCGTATTCCGGCGGTCATTCTGTCAAGTGCTAAGCTCAGTTTCGTCAAAGAAGTCTGGTGGGACAAATGTAACAAGTCTGCGAGAGTCAATGAGGCAGTTGTTTATGAGGAAAATCCAGTCCTACTAGAAGGTGGATACTTTATTCTAATATTTTCCACACTAACAGCAAGTCGATTGAGATAGT
The DNA here is from genome assembly GCA_027564395.1 of Erythroxylum ulei. Taxonomy (NCBI): domain Eukaryota; kingdom Viridiplantae; phylum Streptophyta; class Magnoliopsida; order Malpighiales; family Erythroxylaceae; genus Erythroxylum; species Erythroxylum ulei. Next base: position 83,404,447 of record JANITX010000212.1, on the reverse strand, counting down.
ACAAGGCTAGTTTTTCAGCAGGACCAGGTATTATTGGTGCGGTAATAACACCTGCTCCTGAAATTATAGCATTCCTGCCAAATTCAATATACTTGATACCTTCCCTCGCAATGTCGTAAAGCAGTGCGAGAACTTGCCACCGATGGAATCTCCCAATTGCCGAACCAGAGACAGTGGTCCACCTCCAACTGAGACCAGCTCACTACCCGGAAACTCTCCTCTGTTCGGCTACTAACGTATGTACATGCGGATATAACTATCCAGATGGTTCCTATACCAATGGAGATATTCGTAAATTGGAATTTAATAATCTGACTTGAATATCGGTTCCTGTGTGCTAAAAGAGCAAGAACACCTTCAAAATACATTGAATTGCAGCATAATGATTTTAATCAGACGCGCTTTTCTTAGGTAAAGATCATCTCAGAAAATCGACGCCATTGCTAGTTGCAAGCAGTAGCAGGTAAATCGTTTCCCTCAATTTAATATAACTAACAAAACACAAGCCTCTTTGAACCAAAAGGTTCATGATGTTTCTACTGTTACAGGGAATCTTCTATGCAGTTGTATTTCTTCTTTTATCTATTTTGAGTCGTACGTTTGTGGAGCATTGCATCTTGGGAACAGACAATCTTCCAAGAGTCCTACTGATATACATCCCAAGTACAACTTCATCCTATTTGATTCTCATCAACTGAACAAAACTGTTATAACAGTACATGTCCTTTTAAGAGCCCTTTAAGCAGGAAGCTCGGGCCCTCATTGTAATGAATTAAAATTGAGTACTTTGAATGTCTCCATTTTGAAATATATAGTTAAAATATTAATTATTATAATAGAGGGCTAATATCTAACATAAATAAGGAATAATATCTGTTGTTATTTTGTCTTAAAATTTGGTGGATCTGAATGACGACATGATCCAATAAGCTTGTGGTGTGATCCGAATTGACAAAAAATGAAAATCTATGTTGGAAGCAAAGGACCTAGGCCGCTAGGTTGGGCAAAAAATGGAAACCTAGTTATAAAAGGGATCTATCTATATCTTTTTTTGCATAATAAAATTCTCTCTTTCCTCTTGTTCGAAAATGTAGCATCATTAGCTGAACTTAGTTAAATCTTTGAGTCGTCCTTTCTTTATTTTTGGTGCTTTGACTTGGTGATTGTGCTCGTGAAAATTAACAATATCAATCAAAATAATTAAAAGAAATATCTTTTTTTCTCTAAAATAAAATCTTTTGAAAAATTTTATGATAATCTATACGATAATACAATCTTAAAAAATTTTGTGAATAATACATTTCAATAAATTTTATTTCCTTACATTTCAATACATAATACGTCTTTATTAAATTAATACATAATGTGGAAAAGACATCTACGAAGTAAAAGAATATTTAAAAAATAACAATAACTACAAAGCTTAGATCTTGGAGCAGTCGGTTTGCTTGAAGGACACGGTCCCCTCGACGACATTAAAGCCAACTAGAAAGTTAGCCTGTGCGAGATTACCGAAAATTCCACCGTATAGAGGATTACTAGGTTTGAAAGTAAGGCATACCACACCATCTGCGACCTGAATGAAGGTCGTAGCAAGATTCAGCTGCACATCTGCCCCACCCCTTGAAGTGTGCAGTGATTGTAGGCAACTTGATCAGGGTCTTAGCATTGTAGCACAGTGGAAGATATCCATTAGGGTCACCGGTTCGCTGTCCATTAGTCACTTTGTCAATTTCTAAACTTAATTTCGTGAAGATGTCTTGAGGGACTAATGTATAAGTGGTGCCAAAGTCAATGAAGATGTTGGCTTCTGGGGATAATCCAGCCCTATTAGAAGGTGGATAGTTTATTTTAGTATTATCCACACTAATCGCAAGTAGGTTGAGATAGTAGAAGGTTGGTTTATCACCAGGTATTATTGGTGTAGTAAAGACTCCTGGTCCTGATACTGTAGCATCGCTGCCAAAGTTCAGCGTGCCTGATTCCTTATTTAGCAATGGCAACAAGCAATGCGAGAACTGCCACCAACGGAAACTCCCATCTGCCGAACCAGAGACAGTGGTCCACCTCCAAGCCCAATAAAACCTGAGACCAGGTTACTATACCACACTCCTGTGTTATTCCTTCCACACCCAACTATTCCTGCCGGGAATGAAACTGGACGACCAATTGTGGAAGTTGCATTATGTATTATATGTTATGTACTTTTCCTACTAGTTCAAGTTAACAATTTGATAAGGTCCATTATATTATAATTTCCATATAATCTATGACTTTAACCTCTTTCTTAATTGCTATAGGTAACTGAGAACAATTTATAAGTAGTCACATATTAGATGAACAAAAAGATATAATGAAATCAATTTATGTGATAAGTACAAAAACAACTCTTAAGAGACTATATGTTAAGAGACTTGGGGTGAACCATGACCCAATAAACTCATCACTCACACTCACGCACATAGCACACCACATATTCGTGACTAAACCACATGAATGCTTCAACTTTATTTCTTTCCTTTTGTACAAAACACTAGAAGCTTCTACTGTAACAGAATTGTATTAGCTGTCAATTCTATTACAGATTCCACAATACAGTAGCCAATAGCATTTCTTTATTTCTAATATAAAAATCCCATCTGTACATATTCAGACCATAATGAAATAAGAAATTTCTTCATCAACGAAAACTTTCTTTTTATGGTATCAGAGCCAAAGGTCTGATCCACCTTACCCTACCTTCCAAAATGTCTAACATAGCTAACAGTGATATCATCAACCCTAATCCTACATAAAACCCAGACCTAGAAAAGTATTCCATGACAAATATCGAAAACCCTGGAGTTGTCTTAGTCACTTCCCTTTTTAATGGCAACAACTACCTAACCTGAAGCAAATCAATGATGATAGCTCTATGTGCTAAAGACAAACTTTCCTTCATAGATGGAACATGCATGCAACCAACGGAAGACAGGGCCCTGCTTACTAGATGGAGAAGGGCAGATTCTATGGTCAAATCTTGGATACTTAACTCCATGGTCAAGGAACTTGGTGATGCCTTCCTATCACTCTCCACAGCTAAGGAGCTTTGGGACGAACTGAGAGAGAGATTTAGTGAAGCCAACGGATCACTGCTATACCAAATAGAAAGGGAAATTAGTCATTTTAAGCAAGGTAAGCTCATCATTTCCGCATATTACACAAAGTTAAGCAAACTCTGGGATGATCTAGCTAGCCTGAGTCCGATACCTACATGCCCTTGTGATGCTGCTAAAGCAATTACTACTAAGGAAAATACACACAGACTGCAATTTTTAATGGGCTTAAACGAAGATTATGAGCACGTCGTAAACCAGGTCATGTTAATGGAACCTTTGCTCATGGTAAATAGAGCTTTTGTCATGATGCAAACCCTGGAGAGATAAAAGATAGTAACTGCTAGCAATGACAGTAACCTGAATGTAGCTATGATAGCGAGACAATCCAACTCTAATGCCAAAAAAGGAGGTAAAAACAACAACAACAATGGCAAGAGACCATTCACCAAAAAAAAAGAAGACAAGTATTGTGAAAAGTGTGAGAAAACAGGACATACCATAGAGACTTGTTTCAAGATCCACAGTGTGCCTGAATGGTACAAGGAACTGACTGGCCAGAGGAGTAAGGCCAACCTAGCCATGATTAGTGACTCTCCTGCGAACATACAACAAGAACCTAGTGAGTATACTGAGAGGAGTGGCCAAATTCCACAAGGCCTAGCCACCTTCATACAATAGGAAATATCTAAAGCAATCAAAGGGAAGGCCGCGGGAGAGATAAAGTTAGGTGGACTTGCAAATTTTGCAGGTAATAGCACAAATTACACTAATGTTCATAATGCAGAAAATGAATGCACATGGTTGATCAATTCAGGTGCATCATCACACATGGTTACAGACCTAGATTTTTGTCATAAGCATGAAATAAAAACATATACAAGCCTATTACACTCCTAGATGGCACAAAATAGTAAGTGAAACACATATGTCAGACTACTATTAGTGACAAAATCACTCTTGATGAAATTCTGCACATACCAAATTTTTTCAAGAACCTACTCTCTGTTAATAAACTCACAACGCAGAACGATATTGCTGCAATTTTTATATCTAATAATATGTTTTGTAGGACCTATAAACAAATAATATTATGACAGCTATCAAGGTTAGATTTGGATTGTATGAGCTAACCACAAACAACCTATTACCCTCAGGGACTTTGAAAGGTCCTCATCTAGACTTCTATAGAACTGATAATGTAGCCCTTAGTGCTTCTATTTCCTTTAATGTTTGGCATAGTAGACTAGGACATGTTTCCAAGGAGAAAACGTAACATATCAATGAAATCAAGTTTTTCAATAACAACTTGTCTGATTGTCAAGTATGTCCTATGACAAAACAACACAAAAAACCCTTCCCTAAACACAAAATATAAACCACTAAGCCCTTTGAAATCCTACACATGGATCTAAGGGGACCTTACAGAGTACCTACTCTAGATGGATCATAATTCTTCTTAACCATTGTAGATGATGTCTCTTGAGCTACTTGGACATTTATACTCAAACACAAAGATAGAATACAACGCACCATAACTCAGTTTATCAAAACCATCGAAAAACAATATGACACAATAGTCTTAAAGATATAAACAGACAATGGGAGAGAATTCATAAACTATGAATGCAGAAAGTGTTTTGCAGAGATGGGAATAGTGCACCAGAAAAGTTATCCATACACTCCACAATAAAATGGTGTAGTGGAGATAAAACACAAACACTTACTACAAATAACAAGGGCTCTGCTATTTACAACAAACTTACCTAAACATTATTGGGGAGAAGCCCTCCTCACTACTACTTACCTCCTAAATAGGATCCTAGCCAAAACCTTGCAATGGAAAACACCATATGAGGGACTACATCAAAGAAAACCAACCTATGAACACTTGAAAATTTTCAGAAGTCTTTTCTTTGCCCTAGATAAAACACCTAACAAGACAAAGCTAGATCCTAGATCTTTGAAATGGGTTTTCCTTGGATATATGCCAGACTACAAAACCTACAGAGTCATGGACCTTAGCACAAACATTGTTTTTAGTTCAAGAGATGTAACCTTCCATGAAAACTGTAATATCCAGCCCCCGATGGGAAGGGTAGAATAGTAATTTAGAAAGGGGCTGAGAGTGTTTCGTATTGTGTTGACATATTTATGCATATCATTGCACGTGTATAGTGGAATTTGCATATGAGAATGACTGTACATGCATTCATGATATTTCTCGGTATATGTGCTTAAATGGGATTTGTGTGAAAAATATATGGTTGTCGTGCTTGAAAATTTATTCGGAGTGGATGGGTTTGTGTTTCATATTTTTGGGGAAAATTTAGAAATTGATTGGCAATTTTCGGGAAAATTTCCAGTACCGAAAATTTCTGCCCAATGGCACTGGAATATTGGGTAAATGACGTTGGGATTAAAATTGGGACCATGGATTTAGAAATTACATGTATTAGGGTTCTTTATTTTAAAGTCACTAAATCAAGTTTTGTCTTTTTCTCTTATTTCATGCCAAGTGGCATGATGAGTCATCTTCACACATTTATTGCAAGCTTCATTCACCTAAGGCTTCTTATATTCTCGACACTTCTAATTTAGAGAGGGAGAAAAAGTGTTTTTGGGAGATTTTCTTCTTCTCCTTCGTGGGTTCTCCTTCCTTGAATTCTCCATTTATTCTAGCCAAAATTGTTGCTCTTCATCTTGCTTCTAAGAGCCTAACCTAGCTTCCCTTGCAAAGTGATGATGATGATTGTGTGGTGGAAAGAATTAGAGAGGATTGTGGGATTGTGAAGTCTAGAAGAGTGGAAGCTTGCTTAAGGTAAATCATATGTTTATATGATGGTTTTATAGTTACTTGTGATGTTACTTAAGGTTAATTGCATGGCTAAGTTGAACAAAAATGATGATTAACTTGAGTTGGGATGTTTTGAGATTGCAAAGACAGATTCGTGGCTCCATTTGTTTAATTTTTTTGAGCTGTTTAACGTGCTAATCTTGAGAAACTCAAAACATAGAAGTTGTATATCTAGAGGTCTACTATCTCCATGAATTTTTCCACGATTTTAGGGTGAGCCAAATGAGAGTATTAGGCCCCTAATTGAATCTGGTTCAGAACACCAGCGAGATTGAAAGAAGAACTGAAAGTTAATTGTTTGAGGACCTTAGAGTTAGAATTGGATGATGAGCTCTTCTTACGAAATGTTCAAGAATGTGTCATCTAAGTTCTGTAGAGAGGAAATTGTAATTGGATGAGGATTCTGTTAGATATGTCTGAATAAGTGAAGGTTGTTCCTAACCTTAGTGATACAAAAGAGAACAGAATCAGGTCAGGCTTGTAAAAATCTCAATAAATCCAATTTAAATTATTTTCCAACCGGCTTTGGATATGTGATATCCATATGAGTTTATTGAAAATGAAACTTTGAATCACCTTAATTGGATGTGAAATGAATGAGTTATAAGGTTTTGAGTCAGAAAAGGTCCAACCTGTGACTGCATGTTAACGCTGCTTGTTCATGGGAGATTTGAATGCCCTTAATGACCGAATTAGACCATGGTTATAAAATAAGAAATGTAAAGTTATGTGTCATTTAGAGTTCTGGAAAGTTTGAAAAACATTGGACTTATGTATAAGTAGTTATAACTTTGTAAAGTTTTGATGTGGTAAAGGCAATCTGTTGATATTGTGAAACAGGGCAGCAACTTTCATGTGAAAGTTTGACTTAGGTAGAGATGGAATTTGCTTCCAAGTTGTTCATGAAAGTTGTAGAACATGTTTTTCCCTTTCTTTTGGACATAAAGTTTGCAATTTTTGGCAAAAGTAATGGAAAGTTATGATTTTTGCAAACTGACATATTGTTTTGGGAAATATTGAGAAGACAGTAACTTTGATTGCATTTTTGACATCTTTAGAGGTGAAATTAGTTTTTGTGTCCTTCATGAAACTTGTAGAGAGCTCTTTTCTCTATGAAATAGATACCAAGTTTGTCCAATTTGGAGTTTGGAGTAAGGAGTTATGTCCTGTGGAAGTTGGTATGTTGGAGAAAATTTTTCAGATCTGCCATTGTAGTAGAGTAAGTCGACTAGAATCCTCAGGCAAGTCGACTAGGACATGCACAGTAGAGTAAGTCGACTAAGATCCTCAGGCAAGTCGACTAGGGACATATATTGTTCATTCTTTTGCTTATAACTTTTTCGTCCGACATCCGATTGACTTGATTCTCAAGGCATCGGATTCGTGACTTATTGAATTTCATTTCTATATGAAATTGAAAAGTTTTAGAGATGAAATTGACGTGAATTGGTTAGGTCAAAGTGAAGGGAACGGGTAATTGTTTTTTTGGTCTATGTTTTATCAAGATTTAGACCTATAGAGGTCCGAATTGCGTGATTTTTGTACCTATGGTTTCCTAAGTCCTAGGGGAATCTTTTGTGATGTGAATTACAGGATAATGCCGGGAATGTCACGAACATGCATTGTACACATTGTAATTGTTACATGTGCATTATTAAATATTTCTGATTGTTCATTTGGTAATGTTTATATATTGTAACTGTTATAGAGGCACAATTGGAGAGTCGATCCACCGACGTTGCTGAGACTTCCAGGCATTAGCTCGGAAGTTATAGGTGAGTGACCTCGATGGCTCTCTCTAAATTATTATATGTCTACTGTGGTGAATAATGGTGGGATTGGCTATGACTGTGGATTCCGGACAGAAGGTCCGATGTATTGGGAGCTATGACATAGAAGTGTTATCTGGTTGTGAATCTGTGAATTACTTGCCTTTGATGTGATAAATTGTGATACGTGAATTGATTGTGATACAGTTACTGCCTAATTGTGACATGTGGATTAATTGTGAT
>JANITX010000212.1:83378778-83394183 GCA_027564395.1 Erythroxylum ulei | reverse complement strand
ATTAAGGAATGCACACTATCATGTATATGTTACGCGACAATATAAAATTAGACTATTAAATTTATTAAAATTTAATTTAAAATATATACTAATAGAGCTTTGTCCTCTTAGTAAAGTCATGACAGTTTCATAGGAAGATAGTGTGACATTCTCTATCAGCACCACTTACCTTCTATTTTCAGCTTACTTGGTCATTCATCATACAGGTTGGCTTTGTCATGCTATGTACTGGTTCATTCGGAGCCAAAAACACCCTGACATAGCTTGCCAATGCCATTGACACTATGCTTGGTTGCATCTCTTTTTTCCTTTTCAGCTTTTCTTATGCATTTGGAAGTGGATCCAATGCCAATCCTTTTATTGTCACAAGTTCTTCCTTTGCCCTGAACGATATTCCCAAGAGCAATTTCGACTACACCTACTTTCTTTACCAGTGGGTTTTCGCTATAAAAGTTGCTGAAATTACTAGTGGTTCAGTGGCAGAATAAGCCCAATTCAATGTAAGGATTCAGTGTAAGGATAACAATGAGCTAATTTATGGGTCTAAATTTAGGTGTTTTTAATGGGTTATAAAAAACTGTTAAGACTACTACATAAAGATAGCCATCATTAGACACCATAACAATAACAAATTTGAACTTAGTATCCATCAACAATTCAATTTACAAGGTTAAGAATGGTTTACTAATCTGACTAAAAACAGTTTCCTATGGGCTAAAAGAGAAGCACACCTTCAAAATTGGTGGTGGGCTCACGTCTTCAAATATGGCGACACAATCTTTGTAAGTTCCCATAAAAGAAGTGTACCAGTCAAAACCCATTCTGGCAAAACAACCATTGAATGAATCTGTTATTACTAACCGTCCTCTTCAGTATCTAATTCTGATCCGAAATCAGCATAAAAGACATTCAATTGCAACACCATCATTTTGATCAGACTTGCTTTGTTGGTTAAATATCTTAGATGTTTGAGGCCATGGCTAGTTCCCCATCTGCAACCAGTGGCAGACAAATCATTTCCCTAAATTTAGTATAACTAACAAAACACAATCATCCTTTGGACCAAATAGTTAATGCAGTTTCTACTGTTGCAGGGGAGGATTCAAAATGGTTCTGGAATTTGAGATCACCTTTGAGTAACTGATGTGTACTGTACTTGTTCTGGTCAATCATCGTGTTCATCTTCACCTTCAGAATCTGCACGGTGTCAATAGGCAGAAAAGGGGTTAAAAATTGGCATATAAAGAATGATATTTATGAAAAAGAAGACTATCAATATGGCTCTCTGTGTAAAATGATTGATCATCATTGCATACATTATCAGTTAACTAGATGTTGTGGACATAAAGCAAGCACTGGGTTCTAATTCTTGACGTGTGTTTTCCGCACAAAGGATTGAATGTTTTAGATCATTTTCCTGCTCTAATCAATCACTAAAAAGTTCATCACATTACAAAATTATGTAATCTACAATTTTCACATACCAGATCGAACATCATCACTAAGTTGACCCCTTGCTTGGATTTGCTTTACAAGCATCCGATAAATCAGGATCCACCAATAAATATGAAGAACAAGTAAGCAATATAGAAGTGTATTAAATGTGTAGTAATAAATTGGACCATCCACTGGGTGTTTGTCCTTGTCCAAAGTCAGGACAACTTCGTAGCTGCCACCAAAGACAAAAAATAAGCAAATGATTTTTGTGAATTATAAAACAGATCTTATAAATTAAAAAGCAAGTGAACAAACAAATGCAGGAGGACGTTTAAATTAAAAAAAATCAATTCTAATAGTATAAATATACAATTATCTCCAGAGAAGATACAAGTACATCTCCCATAATAAAACCATAATGTTTGTACTTTTTAACACATACATGACTAATCCTTGAGATGACAGCAGAGGAAATACATGAAGCACCTTTCCTAGAATCATAAGACAGGTTTTCTTGGTAGTTATTCACAAGTTAGATATGAAGGAATATGCTTAGCTATCTATTAAATGGATAACAATTGCGGCTACCAACCAGTAATCTGACTTCTAAGGTGCTCCTCCCATAATAATTGCATCACTATAAACTACCCTATTTTAGAATAATTTTATAAATGAGAACATTTTTAACACCAATACCCAAGTAATAAGTTGCCTTGAGGATCCAAGAAGTTCAATGGCTAGTAAATGACACAAACCTTGTACTCCAAAGGATCCAGAATGGATAGAAGATGAGGCGCAATAAGATCCAAGACAAGACAAAAAGAATAAATGCAAAACTCGCAAGTCCTTCAGCCCCACTGTATTTGGACATCTTGCCAACCTCTAAAAATATATCACTTGCGTCATGAAGAGCCAAAACAACTGAACCAATCCGACCAAACCTGAAGGAAAAATAAAATCTCATGAAACATAAATTTTATACTGAAACTCTATGATTTAAAACTCTTATTATTCACTTACTTACCTACATATTCAGGTCACCATTATATTTATGTTCTATGTTCTATGTTCTAAACATACTCACATTCCCTCTTTTTTGCTACAGGAAAAGAAGCAGACCCTCCTCTGGCAATTTCGTTAATTGAACATTACGAGATATAAAAGTAATTCAACAACCACACACCTGAATATGTAGGACAAAATGATAAGAACGACAGTTGCAACATGATGACCCATGGACACCCCAAAGTCTGAACGCCTGGTTTCCCAGAAAATAAGAGCAAATATGGAGTATGTGTAGAATCCAGCAGCATACATGTACAATCCTTTCAATTTCAACCTGTGATCCATCAGATAGTCACTTTCTTAAATTCATAGGGCTATAATCATAACATTGACCGAAATAAAAATGGTGAAGAAGCAGTTAGCCAAATAAATGAAAGACTGAACAACCATCCATAACTGGAAAACTGAACATAGAAATCTTACTTCATTTTTTGGTCAGGCCAGACCTGATTTCCAGGCCCCACCCAAAAATTTTGTGTGTTACTAAACCAAGGCTCATGATAAGTAACACAGAGAGCCAGGATCTCGCCGGAAAGAAAATAGATGCATTTCCACGCTGACTCCTTGAATTTCCTTATCTTTTTCCTTCTCTCATCTGTCTGAAAATCCAATGATCGATTCGCCTTTCCAAAGATCAACCTTTTTGCCACTTTCTGTAACATGCACATTCACTTCAGACTGACCTAACAAAAATCTCAATGAACAATAAGACATGAAAATAAAAACAAAAAAAAAAGCATATAGAAACTCAAAACTTAAAAATGAAAATGCCAAAAAAAAAAAAAAGACAGAAGGAAGAAAGAAGAAGTCCAGCTTCAGCGGTAAGAAATAGCCTCATTCATGTACAGAAGCCAGTGAACATGGACTATAACCCTCTGCCACTTCTGTAAATTCAATTCCTCGTCCATTAAAAGAACATGAAAAGAAATGTATCTTCCTTTCAAGCAATACCCAAAATACAGGGTATGCACCTAGACTGTGGGAACAATCAAAGACCCATTCTTCCACGTCAAAAATCAAACTTCACAAAGAGCCCATGTATGATCATTTTCATGCAATAAGTTAGTATGTGGTTGGGACATATTAATGAATATTGAAACAAACTTCAGAAAGTCATCTTTGTCGTGATGTCACTAATGCAACCATAAATCTATCTGAACTCTGGGGAAGAGAACCAAACTAGCATTTCACTCCAAAGTCTTACAAATAAAATAACAGCATAAAAAATAAATACAAATAATCAAATTAAAAAGAAAAAAAAACATCATTCGATCCCATGCAGGTAAATTCATAAAAGCAAAATTAGTCAGCTCGTAGAGGACCCACATCGTAGTTGGGATGGAAAGAAATGTACAGATAAGCAAGTAGACCGTAAATAGGAGGAAATAGGCGTGAGGTAATGGAGAGAATAGGAAAAGAAAAAGAGTACCTCGAATACGAATCTATCGAGAAAGAAACGAACAGAGGGAAAGAAGAGCGCAAAGAATGGAAGAACAAAGTAATCACCATAAGCAGGGTAAGATTCATGTTCCCACTGTATTGATTGGGCGTAATCGAGTAAACCCATCTGTGGAATGAGCTAGAATTCTACGGCGATGATCCAAAGAACTTTGACGAGAAACAAACAACGAAAGATGCTCGGAATAAGAGAGTCGTTTGGTTTGAGATTCACAACGTTATGTCATCATTGGTTGATAACTTCGCCTAAGTATTGGCCCCGTCTCCCCACTTATTTTCAAAATTGGCCTCCCCGGGTTTTGACCAAACGCTTCACGTCACAGGCACGCAGATTCAGTTTAGTCAAAGGTTGCTGCTGCCTTTACTTTGACTTCCTTTCCGTTTAACGCTGTACATGGATATATCAAAGCTAACTTATCTTCACTCCCAAAGCCTTTAAATAAACTATTTTTAGAAAATAGCGATAACCTAAAGAAACGGGAGCTAGTGGCAGAAGTGTAATATAGAGTGCCCATAGCACTTAAGAGTTAAGAAGTGCGAAGTACGTACATCCGGGGTAAGGCAGTTTTAAGGAATGTGAAATAGAACGGCTTTTTCCTGGTCCATACATTCCCGAAACAGAAGTAGTAATACTATGCCTTATAGATTCAGATTCTGTATTCATTACTGGGTCCACATTTTGCTGATGTGTTTCATGGTCACTCTTTTTCTATATCACTAATAAAAATCAAATGTCAACTGAAGACTTCAGAAATCGAAAAATCACAAATTGTCTCTTAATCAAAGTCTTCAATCTAAACTTCTAGAAGCCCTGTAGATTAATTGATTGATTTGATCAAGAACTACGTTTAAGTTTGACTATAAGTTATGCTACTTTCGTACGGTTTGCTAAATTGAGCTTGATTCTACTCAAGGTTAAAATTTTATGTTTAAAAAATTAATAAGACATAAAGTTTTAAATTTGACCTCGATTAAATATATTTTTATTTTTAAAAAAAATTAAAAATTATTTTATTTTATATATAAATTTTAAATTGAGATGAGCAGTTTTTCATCATTCTCGGTTAAAATCTTGAGGTGTGGAAATAAAGAAAACAGATCTCCTTTGCCAGTTTTGCTATTCCAACTCTGTTTTAATCTATCTCATTTGCATATTGCAAGAGGAATGAGTTGAAGTCCGATTTGATCTTCTCCTTTACTTTGTCTTAGGCTTGTTTTTCTCTGTGGGCCTCTCATTTGGACTGTGATATGTGAATGATTAAGTAATGAACAAGCGAGCCCACCCGACCCAGAAACAACAAGGATTAATTAATGAATGCCTCAAGTGGATTAAACAGAGCTTGTACGTAAGAGAAATATTTTTGAACCATAATTTCTAAACAATAAACTGAACTGAAACATCACATTTCATACTAAAAGTAATGACATTATGCTATTGCACAATTCTTAACTAACCTGGAAAAAAGAAGTAAGATAAAACATATTGTCAGTTTGAAAAAATGAAGTATTTTGCGTGATGGAATGAACAATCGTGATTAAAGACAGAAGAATTCCTGGACCAATTACCTAAAACGCAACTAAACACTTTGAATGAAAACATATGACGTTGCATCTCATGTCTTCTTTAGGCAACACAAACAAAGTGTTAGATAAATCATTTGAATGCAAGGAGAGATAAACAGTGTTTAACTTAAGATAGACACGTGAAAATTTTCGGATTGGTTCATGAAGAGTCACACAGAAGACTAAATTTTGTGTCCAGCGAAGAAAGAAACAGACTATTGAATGAGTCCGAGCTTTTAGATCATAGGTTAGATCTAAGGTCAATGGTTACGGTTGAAACATATCGAAGGACTAGGTAGTGGCAATCCTTGGTATGATTTAATAAATATGTCATAATATAATTATGTCTTCTGGCGTTTTTTAATAAAATGGCTTGTCGTTTCTAGTTGTGCATTTGACCTCCGCCTCTTTCTCTCGCTTCCAGTCTCCGTCCTTCCATTTCTTATAAGTATCAACAAAGATGAAGAAGATAAAAAAAGAAGAAGAGAGAAATTCTATATTTTATTTTATCTTAGTAAGCTAGCAAATTATGATATTTTGTTTGTTATGTATGTGTATACTAGATTTTAACATTTATTTGCTTCGAAAGCCTAAGTACAGCGAGAAAAAGGGTTGTATTATTACTGTGATGAAAAATGGCACGTTAGGTACTAGTGCAAAAACTGTGAGTTTCACGTCTTAATAGTGAGCGAAGAAGGTGATACCGAATAAAAGTTTAGCGGAATAGTTGAACCAGTAATGGAAGGGATGATTGTCTTGGAGACTAGTTTATACACTACCGAACAGCCTAGCACCTATGCTATGTATGAAAAAAGATCAATTAGATTTAACAGTGATTTAAAAATTGAATGGGTATGGTTGATCTAATTTTCCGATTTTGTTTACTTTAATATTTTTTATTTAAAAATTAACTAATTTATTAATCAATGACTAACAAATTTTTGTAAACCTAATAAACTAGTTGGTTTATATTTAACAATATATTTTTAATTAAATTTCAACTTTTTTAGTGGACAATGATAATTTCCTTCTTCAATTCTATTTCAGGTTTTTTAATTTTATTCAATACTTACTGTATGTTGATTTTGTAATAATCTAATATCGATTGAACCTTTAAACCTTGAACTTCTTTTCTTATCAGTTTAATATCCGATTCAATTTTTAAAACATTGAGTTTTAAAATAATTCTAAAAGTTCATTCCTCTTATCAACAAACAAATTTTTGTCTTAATACATAATTTGAGGTTTACCATTTTTCTTAACTTTTATATTTTACATGAGCTTTCCACTAGAAGTGATAAATTTAAAAAGTTCGAGCCAACAATAAATATTTTTTAACTTTTTAGGCTTTTTCTGAATTTTTGCACTTTTTCTATTTTTCAATTCAAGTTCAAATAGATTTTGGATAATTCAAACCTAATCATGTTGAATATAAGTCAAAATACCAACTTTAAGTGTTGTTACCAAAAGAATAAGATAGGCTGTAGAGACTTGATGGCATTAGATTTAAAGAAGAAGATACCTTGTTGAAACTTGATGGCATCGATTTTAACATTAATAATAACACAGGTGTATAAACTTAAATAGTTATATTTTGCATAATTATTCTCTACAAGAACAAAAGGGACATCTAAAACTATAACAATTATGCAGGTATCCAACTGTTCATCCACGCCATAAAATTATAGGAGAGGCTAATTGAAAAGAGAGTAATAAAGGATGCATCAATCTTGAAGAACCAATTTGGTTTCATATTAGGAGGTCTACAATAAAGCCTGTACATCTCATGAAATGATTAATAGAATATTATATGGACAAAAAGAGGGACTTGCATATAGTTTTCATTGATTTAGAAAAGAGTTATGAGAAGATACCTAAGAACGTTACGAGGAGATGTACAAAAGTCAAGGGAGTTCCTGTCACCTATATACAAGTTGCTAGAGATATTTATGAAGGTATTAAGACTATAGTAAAGAAGATAGGAAGGGATGTAGAGCATTTTTTTATTGATATCGAGCTACACTAAGGATCCTCATTGAGCCCCTTCTTGTTAGTAGTAGTTATGGACGAGCTTACCAAGAATATCTAAGGGGATTTACTTTGGTATATGTTGTTTGCCGATGACATTCTTTTAGTGGATGAAACAAAAGATGTTAATGTTAAGCTAGAACTTTAGAGGGATATGCCAGAGTTAAATGACATTAAATTGAGCAAGGTTAAGGTTAAGTACATAAAGTGTAACTTATTGAATCGCAAGGTTGCATCTGATATGGAGATCAAAATTGACATAGATTTGCAAAAATTCTGGTTCAACAGCAGTTATTTTTAACACAAACAAAAAAAGAAAAATTAAATGCAAAATAAAAAAATCAACATCTAAGATTTGATAACGCAGTTCGGCAGACCTTGTCTACATTTATGGGACCCTCACCTAGCTTAATTTCTTTCACCAATGATACAACAATAGTTTTACTCAAAGCATTACAGAGCCAACTCACCCAACCACCCTTGATATTATCTCATATCCTGACTACTCGTGAAAGTAAATCACACCCAATAGTACAATCATCTTGTATTGACCTCAAGAGAGGATTTTCTCAACAGTATTTGATAATAAACAATGAAAATAAAATAACCCAAGCGACACTTGAGAAAGAAAATAAATTTCCTAACAATGTAGTTTCATCAACGAAAGAATGAGAAGTTGTCCATCAAAAGAGTCTATTGTGAAGCTTCAATATCATCACTAGAATATCTCACGCAATGCAGCTGAAAAGTCATCAATAAAACAAACGTCTTTCCACCGAAAACGTTACAAACTATAAAGTTGCAAAAACATCAAGGCTGTTGGAATTTTTTCACACAAAAACCACTATCATTGACAGCCTAAAAATTCCCTCACAATAGGCAGAAAACACAACTTCCTAATATGGAAAAATCACCAACAAAATAAA
This sequence comes from Erythroxylum ulei, assembly GCA_027564395.1. Lineage (NCBI taxonomy): Eukaryota > Viridiplantae > Streptophyta > Magnoliopsida > Malpighiales > Erythroxylaceae > Erythroxylum > Erythroxylum ulei. Next base: position 83,385,706 of record JANITX010000212.1, on the reverse strand, counting down.
AGTTTCTTCACCGAAACATTGCAAACAATGAAACTGCAAAATTCATGATGCCTGCTAGAATTTTAAGCGCACGACCAACACTATCGACAGCCACCAAAAAGGCACACTATCAACTTCCAATCAACCCAACAAAAATCACCCAAACGATCAAGAACATCTACTACTAAAATCACAAAAACATCTAGAGTTTTCACACATCACAAATCACAACAGACAACCACACAATCAACACTCCATCTACAATCAATAGCTCCATAATAATCACGTAAACCACTAGAGAAACCAGCTACCAAATTCCATATACTCAAACACCAAGACAACCCTCAATTATTGTCTTAAAATTACCACTTCATCGGCAATAAAAACAGCCACTAAAGGAATACATAAAACCATAAACAACCAACTGCCTAGACTTCCAATCAATAACCAATACAGCCCTTAATATTCGTTCAAGAATGAAAGAATATTGAACGAGTATGCAGCTGGATAAAATTATTACACACACCAAAAAACTCAGCACATAATCACAGATCACCTAGCCAAATTACATAAAAACTAAGAGAAATCTCAGCTACCAGAACACCCGATCAATGACAACACATAAAAGAAAAAAGGCAACACCAAAAATGTTCAACCCAGGTAACGCGATCCTTTAAAGAAGTTTGCAACCGATAAAGTTCTATCTTCACACAATCAGCTCATAAAACATATCCAGATTTTCCCTAGAAATCCTAGCTACTAAGTCATACAAAACTCCTTTCCAAAAAACAACAATATTCAGTTCAATACACAAGTGAATCCCAGTGATATTACAACTGCCATAATTAATTCAAAACTTCAAAAATATGCTTCATTAGATAGTCATTAACCTAAAATAGGATATATATTAAATCCCATCTTGATTACGATTATAAATCAAATCAACCTTAGCTTGAAAAAATCTCACACAAATACAACTAAGTCCAATTATCAAATAATGTCCAAAATTAACTAGTAAGATATCATATCATATATCTTAACATATATCATAAAAAGATTGTTTTAAGTACCTTGGATCTATCATCTAAAGCAGTGACAAATAGAAGGCGACATAGTTCACTGTATCAAATAAAGGTGACTTAAATGGAAGGACATCTTGAAGTTTTATATGATAAGAAGATACTACTAAAGCTAAAAGGAAAATTCTACCATTTAACAATTAGGTCAGTCATGCTTTATGAAGCAGAGTGTTAACCATCAAATAGGTGTATAGTCATAAATTAATAGTGACAGAGATAAAGATGCTTCGCTGGATGTGCAACCTTATAAGAAGAGATAGTGTCAGGAATGTAGTGATAAGAGACAAGTTAGGAATTACTAACATTGATAGTAAATTAAGGGAGACAAGATTTAGATGGTTCAGATATATTAAGAGAAGACATCCTTACACCTTAGTAAGAAGATGTGAAAAAATTGTACTTGGGGATTGTAGCAAAAGAAAAGGAAGACACAAGAAGAATTAGAAGGAGATGGTTATGTATGATATGACCCTATTAAAGCTTACCAAAAATTTTGCCCTCAATAGAAAATTTTGATGAACTATGATATAAATAAAAGACCCTACATAGAGAGATCTTTCTCTTTTTATAGGCCTTTCGAATCTTTTCCTTTTATTTTTTGTATTTTAATTAGCTTGAATACTTTTGTTTATAACACTTGTTCCCTTAGTTATTTTATTTATTCTTTCTGTATTTTTCAATTATTTGTTTGTTTTATTTACTTATTTGTTTTCTTTCTTGTGTGTTTATTTATTTCCTTATTTTTATCTTTATTTTGACTTTGATTTTGATTTTGATTTTGTATGTTGTATGTTGTATTTTTATTTTTTTATCTATGCAATTATTTTTAAATGTATTTGTTATTTTTTAATCATTTAAAAAAATTCTCTACAAGCCTATAAAAAACAACCTCTCTATTAAATAAGGCTAAGACTGCATATGTTTTAGACCTTTTTAGATTTGACATCTCAATGAAATTCTTACTAAAACATTTTTGTTGTTGTTGTTATATCTTGTGCAATCATATTGAATTCTTATTCCTTTAAATAACAATAAAATAAATGAATTGAAGAATGAGAGACAGTGTGCATTTGCATCTAATTGTGCAAATTGTGTAAGTTAGCATACTAAACTAAGACACTCACCTGTAGAAAATATTAAACATAGATTGTAGGAAGAGTGAAGTTTATGATGAGTATTTGTAGCAAGTACATGAAAGAGATACATGCCCTTTGTTTTAACAATAAAAATACAAAAGTGATTTACGTTTTATGAGAAAAATCAAATGGCAAGTGAAGAATTCAAATATATTGAAAGACACAAATTGTCACTTAATCAACACATCTCAATCATGAAGATGTTTAAGACTTTATAAGTCCTGTAGATTGATTTGAAAATAAACCAAGGGCATGTTCGAATAAATTTGAATTTGAAGGAGTTGTTCGAATAAATGGCAGCTAGCCAACGAAATCCTCTTCTATAAAAGGTTTGGTGAGAGGGTAGATGGCTAACCTCTTAGGGACAGCTAGCCACCTCACGATGAATTACAGGCAACAGCAATTTTAAAATTTCCAATCCAATACTTACTTAGACTTAGCGAATAAATACATCTATTCTAAGTGAAGTTTAACAACTTTTAAGAGAAGTTGAATAAACATAAGTTGGCGAAGAATTTGAGAACAACTTGTATTGCAGCGGGAAGCGGACTTAAGAGTATAACGTGAATTAGTCACTGCACGTTGTATTGAGACATAATTATCTAATCACAATTTGTTGCGAGTTGATGTAAGTGCCAAGACTCTTAAGAATTCAACGAGCACTAGTTATGATCGTGATTTATACTCCAAATAGATTATGATATATGTCTCGGAAGGAGCTTCTCTAGCCTATGGTTTTCTGTTTTGCAAATCTTCTCGTTCACGCCAATTATTTTCTACAGTAACACCAATATTCTAGCTCATTAACTTCCACCTTTAAGGTACGATTTGATAACTAGGAATAAAAGACTTAGAATAGATATGTTTGGTATTGACATATCTGAAATAAAATTTAAATAATTCTTTCGAGGTAAGATGACGTATAACTTAGAATCAAATATCAAGAATAACAAATAAACTTAGGTAAGTAAAACTTGTTTTTCTCTTTTTCTTTTTGTTTCATCACAATTGAAACTATCTATTCATTCATTATGATTTTTGTAATCTCATTCTTATAAGAAAAATTGTACACAATTATTTAAATTTTAATAGTTTATTGAATCATTAAAAGTAATTTAATTATTCATTTATTAAATAAATTTTTTTTATTAATTAATGATAATATAAAATATTTTAATTAATTATGTATAAAATCAATCACGTAATAATCAAACATAAGTAAAAAATTGTTATTACCATTCTTAATATTTGATATCAAACACTGATATAAATATTAACTCTTATAATCTCATTTTTAATGCTTATACATATAATCAGTAATTTCATTCATATTTCGGTTTTCACTTTTCACTTTTTATTCTCATGCTCTTTTTTTTATTCCGACTCTTTCATTACTGGTTAACAAAAGATGGTACATCTTAAATTGGAATATTTTGAAAGTAAAAATCATTTACATGCAATTCATGTATCACATACAACATGAGAAATCATTTATATATATATATATGCATACATGAATTGCATATATATATATATATATATATATCCACACATAGGCGAAAATATAACTGAAACAACCATACCTCCAACCTTTGCTACCTGAAAAAGCTTTATCCACTGGTTAAATACCACTGCCAAAATGAAGTATTTCTGAATCTTCTAACCTCTCAAACTATCAAGTTAATGGTGTAAACTTTTCTTAAAATTGAAAGCCAAAGGTTAGGGATCCAAAAACTAACCCATAATTGTCCATATATTGCTCTACCCATTATATAGACAATGGAGAGCAACATGGTTGTGAACCATATGGACCACAAGAATATTTTAACATTCTCCCACTTGGCCCATATAATTCAACATTGTCTTTATGGAGAAACAAAATATATGAATAATGTATAAGTCCTCTTATAATGAGTAATATCTTCCATGTATTACATCATATTACGTCACTACACACAGTCCTTCAACATAATAAATAAACTATATGTTTATTCTAGGTCCAAACTTAATGAAGATTGTCAATATAACAAAATGAATATCTACAAGTGCACAAACCATATGAGAAAGATCACGTTGAATAAGAGTTTTATTAAAAATAATGTACATTCAATGACATTGTTTTAGATAACCTAGTCCCATTTGTACTACATGATCTTTAAATTGCTTAGGTGGCATGCCTTTAGTCAAAGGATCCACATTCATCAACTCAGAGGTAATGTGCTCAATGATTACTTTCTTTTCCTTAACACGTTCTTTTATGGCTAACTACCTAATATCGATATGCTTACTTCGACTTCCACTCTTATTGTTTTTAGCCATAAAAACTGCAGCTGAGTTGTCATAGTATAACTTTAATGACTAAGAAATAGAGTCCATAACTTTAAGCTCAAATATAAAACTCTTCAACCATACACCATACGAGGTGGGCTCAAAACACGATACGAACTCAACTTCTATAGTAAAAGTAGTAGTCAAGGTCTGCTTGACACTTCTCTAAGATACAACTCCACCAGCTAAGCTAAAAATATAACCTAAGGTTGATTTTCTTGAATCAATATAGCCAGCAAAGTCTAAATCTACTTCCAAATTTTCAGTATGTCTATACATAAGCTTATAATCATTCATTCCTTGAAAATATCTTATCACTTTCTTTGCTTCCTTCTAGTGATCAATGCTTGGATTACTCTAATATCTTCTTAACAATCCAATCGTGAATGCAATGTCTAGTTTTGTACAGACTTAAGCATACATTCAGCTTCTAACAACTGAAGCATAGGGAATGTCCTTCATGTGTTCCCATTCAAACTCATTTTTTAGGCATTGAATCAAATTAAACTTATCATCCTTCACTATGGGTGCTATACTCGGTGCACAATCTTTTATCCGAAATCTCCCCAAAATTTTGTTGATATAGGTATCTTAAAGACAATCTCAAAATGCCTTGAGATCTTTCTCTATGGATCTTAATGCTAATGACATAAGATTCCTCATTCATATCTTTCATATCAAAATTCTTTGAGAGAAATTATTTCACTCATATCTTTCATATCAAAATTCTTTTAGAGAAATTGTTTCACCTCACATAGTAAACCTTTATTATTGGTTACAAGTAAAATATCATCCACATATAGCACAAGATAACAAATCTTGCTCCTACTAACCTTCTGGTATATAAACTGATCCATGAGACTTTCTTCAAAACCAAATGAAGTGTTGACTTCATGAAATTTTAAATATCATTAATGAGATGCATGTTTTAAGTCATGTATAGATTTGTTGAGCTTACAAACCATATGCTCACCATTACTAAAGGAGAATCCTTCTGGTTGTTTTATATAAACCTCTTCCTCTAGTTTACCATCGAGGAACGTTATTTTTACATCCATTTGATGTAACTCGAAGTCAAAATGGGCTAATAATGCCATGATTACTCGAAGAGAATCTTTCTTTGATACAGGAGAAAATGTCTCCGTGTAATTGATTCCTTCTTTTTAAGTAAATCCTTTAGCAACGAGTCTTGTTTTATGTCGCTCAATGTTGCCTTGTGAGTCTTTCTTTGTTTTAAATATCCATTTACACCCAATGGGTTTTACACCATTAGGCAATGCAACGAGATCTCATACTATATCATATGACAAAGAATTCATCTCATCTTTCATAGCATTGTATCATAAGTTTGATTCTTTAGAACTTATGACTTGTGAAAATGTTTCATGATCATGTTCGGCCCTGATGTTAAAGTCCGATTATTGTAAATACACAATACAATCACTATAAATACCTGATCACCTTACTTTAGTAGATCTCCTTAATGTTGTTTCAGTATTCTCCTCAGGAGCACGTTGTGCAATTGTTTGATCAACAGTTTCTTGTTGTTCCATATCAATAACTTGATTTATTGAATCAGTATCAATTGCTTCTGGAATTTCAGCATTTGGTTGTCTAAAACCTATTGATGCTTAAGGGGGTGTGAATGACAATCAATCTATCACTTGAGCCAGATGGAAGAACTTCCTGATGTTCCTTGTCTGAAATAACATCTCCAAATCGATCATTCCCACTAATCAAGTCATTCTAAATTTTTTTGCATTTCTTAATTCCACATTCCTAGTGCTATGAGATAAACAATAGAATTTATACCCCTTAGATTTTTAAACATATCCAATAAAGTAACCACTCATGGTTTTCGGGTCTAGATTCTTTTCTTGTGGATTATAAATTCCCACTGTACTCCTTCATTTACCAATTTCTTAAGTCTCTCAATGTAGATGTGTCCTAATCTCCGATGTCACAATATAGAGGAATTCTCATTCACAATACATCATTTTATCCCAGTAGTAATATGCATAGAAGTATAAGGAATGTCATTTCATAATTTAAGAGAATAAAGATCATCAATCAAAACACCATGTCTAAGAACTTTGGATTGATTGGATAATTGAAAACCAAATTTGTAAAATCAAAGGTAAAACCCAATGGTACAAGTCTTGAAATAGAAATTAAATTTTGAGAAAAACTTGGTACATAAAAGGTATTTTCCATATGTAAATAAGATCACTGTTTAACGTCAAACTGTAAGTGCCAATGACTTCCACATTTGAACTCATCTTGCCTCCTGAATAGATGTAGTGTTCACTTCCCACTGGTTTCCTTAGGTTGTGCATACCCCGCAAGGTAATTAAAACATGAATTGTTGAACCAGAATCAATCCACCATGTGTTATGATTAACACTA
>JANITX010000212.1:83150795-83162182 GCA_027564395.1 Erythroxylum ulei | reverse complement strand
ACAAAGTCAAGAATGACACTTATTTTGAATAATTAAAATGTATCTAAAACGACACTTATTATGAATCGGAGGGAGTAGTTGATAACATTATTTTTTAGTCAGAGATAAATGTGTCATATGAAATAATTGAATTCAATTCTAATATTATTGGATTTGTTCCAAACAGTGTAATTGAATTCAATCCTAATATTACTATATTTGTTCCGTGTAATTAAATTCAATTCTAATATTACTAGATTTGTTCCAAATAGTGTAAATTGAATTCAATTCCAATTTCATTAATGTAATTAAATCCAATTTGTTCATGAATTTAATTCACTGTATTCCAAACAGCCTGTAAATGAAAATACACATACGATTATGTCTCCCGCTTTTATTTGAATCTATTTAATTTAAATAATACCATTTACGTTGACTAACTATCTGGAGCTACTTATTGATGGAAGTGGAAATGACAAAGGAGACTTGGTGGAGCGTTAGTCATAATAATTTCCAGAGGCTATGCCGATAGGGAAGCATTGACGAGTTTACATTTATTTCACACTTAATCTCAAAAGCAACATCTTACTGCTGCTGATTCATAGCCGCTCTGCACTGGAACTTCGAACCCGCTCGCATTGTATTCGTACACATTTTTGTTTCTGAATTCCGTCACACAATATTTGCACTCTAAGAACCCGCCAGGTCCCTTAAATGATTGGCAAACTTTTCTAGGTGAGAGAATTGAGACAGTAAGTTGTCATGAAACTCAGAGGACTCCAGGTGATTTAGTTGCCACTCTGAAAGACCTTCACCGATAACCTTCAAGCCACTCTGAACCAGTTCGATTCCTCTGCTGATTCCATCAGGGAGTTTCCTTCTCTTGTTGGACAAATTGTCAACTTCTATCTCCATGCTTTCACATCTCATAGCCTCTCCACGCACAATTCGGGTCTTTTGAACAATTTCTTTCAACAGTTTACCTTCCTTCACAAGAGATTCAATCTGATCATGCCCAGGTGCAATAGCAGTAAGAGCCTTTTCCTTCTCCAAAACTGCCTTTAGCTCAGACATGAATCTCTCTTCATTAATTTCTTTTCCTGACATTATATCATATGAAAGAGCCGCATTAGGTGGCACAAATCTCCATAGCTGATTGCAGGAAGTACGTGCTGCAAAATACCCAAATGCTGCAATTGCAAAATGAACGAGTGCCCAATGCTTCTCTCTGAATAGCATATGGTACAATTCCCACACCCCACAGCTCTTTGCGCAATCATCTCTTTCGGCCATTTCCATGCCTCCAAGTCCTCCTACAAATAGAGCCAAGTATGGTTTGCACACAGATAATTGAGCATTTGAGGCTTCTGGCCCCGAGATGAACAGATACTGTAGCTCCAATATTACCTCCTCCATCATATCAGATTCATATAGACTTTTCACATTTGAGATAATCATCAGCGTCTCACTTAAAAGCTTCTCACAATGTCTCACTGGCAATTTGTCCATGCAATCTCGTAGTTTATGAAGAACCGCAATTAAAAACTTCAGGGTCTTGATATCCACATCGGACATGGTAACTTGGCTACAAGATAGAGAAATGTTTCATCAATGTTGCTACCATAGACTATAATGCATAAATTTGCTTAGAACTAATGTGTGACACAAAATATGATAATACAATTGAGAAAAGCTGAAGCAGAAAATTTCTAATTGGCCACTAGAAATTGATAAAGAGTTATAATCAAAATGCAGCTATAACGGACAATCATCTGTTCCTAAAAGGATAGATATATCCTGCAATCGCCGACAGTCTTTTGTGAATGATATCTGTAATCAAATTACAAACAAATAGAAAGAAAATTATGTGCAAGTTTCATCACTTATGCAGGAAGGTTAAATGGCATAGAAGAGAATTCAATATCATTGTGAAACAGAAATGTTACGTACTGGAACTGCAAAGAAGCTGATAAAATAAATACAGGAAGTCCAAATGCACCAGAGCTGCAGTTATTCGACAATTTATCATCAAAACACCCCGTGAAGCCAAAATAATCAGTTATGATTTTCTGCTTTGCAATAGTCCTAATGTTATCTGAGAGTGAGTTCAAAGGAAAGCCTTCCAAGATCAATGCTCCAAACAAAACCGATGACAATTGAGATCTCTCATCCATGACAGAATTGTAAACATGTTCCACCAAAGATGTGCAATAAGAAAGTAGTAAGCATACAGTTCGTGCTGTTTTCCTCAGAGGAGAACCAGGAATGAAAACTGATTCTGGAGATGCCAGAAACTTCATTACTGAACATAGCTGCTCAACAATGTCATTCATCATGTCCTCTTGAGCATTACGAACCAAAAAGCACCAAAGTTCAATTAGTATCTCCCAGCAAAGAAAATGGGGGTGGAAAAGATTCTCAACTAAGAAAGACTCCACTTCAACCCAAGCTAAACTTGAAGATACAACAATCATGAATGTTTTCAATGCATCCAAAAGCACTGAAAATACAGGCTGCCAAACCAACTCTAACGTTTTTCCAGAGCCATAGGGTACAGGAATTTGCAACTGAAGAATGGAGGAATATACCTCCTCCTCAACCAAGTTATCCAAAAGCCATTGGAGCTTCTTAGCAAGTTTCAGCTTTACATCCTCCTGAAGATCAACAGAATATCTCAGCAAGGTAAGAAATAATGCAACCTGACCAAGGATAAACACTCTCGTTCTGGGCATAATTTCACATCTCTTGGAAAAGATTTCAACCATTGAATTCATGCCACAGTAGCTTCCTGAGGTTTCATCAGCAGAGTCAGAACAGCATTCATAACTGAAAATCCAATCCAGAATTTCTAACTTGAGATTATTTTTCACTTCAGAAGAATTGAGTAATGAATGAAGCAAATCAACACATGTTCTCTCCAGAAGTTCTGAGAACACTTCACAAGTATTATTCAAAAGTTTTTCTGAGCTCAATAGAATTCCAAAGCTTGAGATTATAAGTATACAGTGTGTTATCTCCTTGTATACTTGGTATGCTTGAAATGGATATAGAGAAGATATTTTTACCACATTAATGAGGTAAAACTTTACAGGAAGAAAAATCCTTCTAGCTTCAGCTATAGAAACAGTGTCCTTTAGAGAGGACGACCATGCATCAGCTGCACATCTGAGAGGTGCATTTACAAGTGAAATTAGGGTTAAAATGATATTTTCCACATATATAATCTTTGTGATTGCCCCCTTGCCTAGCTGAAGTAAGGAAACCACCCCTTTCCACGACATATTGAGAATGGTTACAAGACTCCCACCATCATTTGCTGCAAGGACGCCCAGCTCACATAATCTCTCTATTGTAAGTTTCATTACATTGATTACATGATTATTGGCAAAAGCCGGCTCACAGTCTATGCTGTTATCGTTCTTCTCAGGTTTTGAATTGCATGAACTCCAATTGACAGATGAGGAATAATCTTTGCATAGGCTCATCAGAGTATCAATCACTTTATGTACGACCTTAAGCAACTCTGGGGCAAATGAAATGATTATCTAACAAACAAAAGCAAGCAGAAGTTTATTTTGCATCATGACTAAAAGATAAAGAAAAGAGAACCAGCACAACAAGCAAAAGCTGCACTCTTATCTAAGAGTTGCAAAAATCAAGAAAGAAATGAGTCAGACAAACAGATCCTTGACAGCTTGCATAGAACTAATCCTCAAACCCTAAGAAGAAGATTAGCAATCCAAATTTTGAGTATGCTAAAATCTCCAAGAATAAAATTTAAAATTTCCAAGGCTATAAGAACATTTGTATCACTGCATCTTTTAGTAATTATTGCATCAAGTTCTAGACCCACTGACATCATCTCACAAGAAAAAACAGAGCAATGAAAACATTGCATTGACATCACTTAGGATAATTTAACTGGAGCTCAACTCCTAATATCCTTCCAGGAAACAACCTGAACTGCCAATGTTGCAAGTTAATATGGTATGTTCATGAAAAAGACTCAGCATGGTAAATATACTCCTTTGTAAGTGTTACAAGTCCATCCACCACATTCTGCATCTGTCAAGAAATCATTGAATCACGTTAAGACAGAGTTCTCATATGAGATTGACCGTCCATAATTGATCCTGTTAATACTTTCAGGATTTCTTGTTGGCTTATGCTTGGAGTGGATATAAAGGCATTGCATACTGGATTTCCAGGACGACTGTATAAATGTAATACTGGCATCAAACTTTTGAAAAAGTAGAAAGCTGATAAATTTCTAGCAGTCACATCTCAAGAGAGATATGCTTGATTGGAGAATAGCCCGATAATTGACAAATCAAAAAAACTGAAGCATGAAAAGAATTCATAAGAATGCAAACCGTTAACCTTAATTTCTGATGCTATATCTTTTGTTAAATTCAGCTGCTCTGTGATGAAATTCTCCACAATATCTGCTGATGCACAGTCAGCAAAAACACCATATCTTGTCAAAGCCTCTATGACATTAGCAGAGAAGCTTAGAAAATCAACAAGAAGCTGCAGAAGGTAAGATCAATATGTAAACAATCACAAAGGAAAAAAAATAGAAAAAAAGAAGTGAGAGGTAGAAGAAAGTTGATTTAATTTTTCTAGTCATGGGAGATCTTAAAAAAGATTACAGCTCATATAAAGGACAAGTTAGCCCTCACAATACTTGGGAAGACCCCCAAATCAACTCCATCACAAGGGAAAGTATCAAATTCTCTTAAGTAGAAGATCTTGATTCAAAGAAAACAACTAATAGACATGTTCACGAAAGCTAAATCTGTACAGTGAACAGATTAGTAAGACAAAGTAACTAGAATGGGTATCCATTAGGCATTTCATTTAACTAAGGTACTTTCTCACATGATAATCTCATCTTGTCTACCTTGCAGCAATTGTGGATCACGATACCATACTTATCTAAATTCCGGTCAGTAAACAATCACATAACAAATAGATGAAATTTAATTTAACAAAAAAGTTACTTCAGCCTTGACAATATTGGATTTAAGTATTAAATTTTGCATTATTATTTAGAAATATGCATCACATTGGAAATGTTCATGTAAGTATGTCACGTTAATTTCAAACACATTGGATGGCATGAGCAGTTTTCAAGAACAAGCATACTCGTACTCCTAACCCAGAAATATACAGTGTCAAGGTGATAAGAATTTCCCTTATTAAAGAAAAGTTGAGTTCCTTTTACAGATGACCATTTAATCAGTACAGTAGTCTAGCAATAGATCTATAATTAGTAGATTGTAAAAGTTTCTCAGAAGAAAGTCAATGCTGAAACCAATTTCCCTTCAAAGAGAAAGCAAATATAAAAAAAGCAATGATACTTTCACTTCCCCAGCTTAGAGTCAATTCACATTTTATCAAACTATCCAAAGAGAGAAACTAGAAACTCTACAGTTTAGTAGCAACCAAAGAGCAGGAATACAAGTGCAACAGCTGAAAATCCAGTTCAACAAAGATATGGCGAATTACACCAGTCATCATATACCTGAAAGAACAAGTTGGAATGTTCTTCTTCTTGAGACTCCTCAGATGAGATAATAGTCATCTTCAGATGCTTTCCACACCATTTGCTTGCCTAACGGATATGTCATCTTTCTCATGATTAAAAACTAATATGATTCAACAAAGTGAAGGGGAAAACATTAACAACAACACTCGAGACAATGATGTACCTTAGTCCCAAGAGCAAGAAATTGTAATAAACACCCAGACAAGTCTGAATTTACATATTTTGCTGACACATGCAAGATAGTCTTGTTTAATGAACACTGGCTCGCATCCAAACAAGTAAAGTCTTCCCAAAATACCTGATGAGGCCTAAATCATTACCTCAAATGAAAAGCATCAAATAACATGCAATCGGAAGTTGAAAATCATAAAATAAGCACAAATAGCGGTTGCATACTTCAGTATGAATAAGCAAATAGACAATCATGCAATCATTTCATAGCCAAAGAAGCCGCCCATTCCATTGGTCCTTTTATTTTCAGTCGACTATATAAAAAATTTGGACTAAACCATCACACATAATGTATTAATCAGGAATTAGATATGGGAATATATATTGAAAATGCAAAACGGAATCATAAAAAGGTCGAGAGGATACTGTAAGACATTCAAGAAGAGAAGACAAGTCGGAATTTTCATGCAAAGCCAAGTCCCCCAGCTTAGTGAGCAATTGGATCCTCGTTTCGACTACCTAAGGCATGCCAAACTCGTTAATTTCATCAATCATACATATAAACTAATGAAGTAGCATGAACTAGTTAAAATTCTTATACCTGATCTGAAAATGCCATATCCTAAGTGAAAATCAATATTGTAGAAAATACAGAATATTCAAAAGCTCGCATATTCCTTCTCTATTTTGCAAAATTTACCTCAAGGAAATAAGAAAACTAAAACTCTGCAACGAAGATGACAGGCAAAGAAGAAGGATGAAAAAACGCAAAACAAAAAAAATGCTTACTTACATCTGAAGATTTGATAGCTTCCACCAGACTCAGCAACTGGCTTTCCATCTACTTGGTATGTGTTATTGTTTTGCTTTTCGCTGTTGTTTTAGAGTGAAGAAATGATTTTATTCTTCTTCTCCCGCCTGTTAGCTTAGCTTAAGAACCAACGCCCGCGGGAACGCAGGGCAGAGAGTAAATTTACGCATGTGCTGGGCTGGGCTGAGCTGAGCTGGGTCGGGTCATTCTAATTCAAAACTTTTCAATTTTTTAAATTTATGTTTACGAAATGAAACTTATTTTTAAATTTAATTTCAATTTATTATAAAAGTACAATCTAAATTTTCTAGTAATTTTATGAAATATAAATATTTAATTTTTAATAAATTGCTCTATCATCCATCCTGCTTCTCCTCCATCGTTGCTGCTTCTCTATTGTTGTTGGGTATCGTCTTTGTCATTATTGTTGCTCTATTTCACCCTTACTGGGTATCGTTTCCGTCATTATTGTTGCTCTGTTTCATCGTTGCTGAGTCTCAGTCCATCGCTACTTCTTTGTTCAACACTGTTTTTCTTCTCGTCGAAACTCGAGTGTCGCTGCTTCATCTTCTTCAACTCTTCAGCTTTGCCTGTAACAAGTTGTCCCAAAGTCAAGGTTGATGAATGATGATGGTGGCATCTTTTTTTGAATGCTTATCTCTTAGTCTTAAGTTTGGCTTTTGGTTTTTGCATAAAGAATATAAAATAGAGAAGCTTATTGTTGACATAACTTGATAAATTTGTGGCTTGAGTTTAAATGTTTGATACTTAAATTGTTGTGGGTGATGGGTCATTAAGAATTCGGTTGTAAATTTTGTTATTTTTGTAAATTACAATTTTACAAGTTTATAACAAAAATTAATAAAAATGTCAAAATGTAAATTGTAAATTGTAAAGTGAGTTAATTAATTATTATTTATTAATTATATTCTTAATTTTGCATGTAATATTGTTTGGTTATAGAATGTAGAGATAAATCAATAATTAAAACTAAATTTCATTAATTTTAACTATTTTCTCAAGAGTCATATGTAAATACACTAAATTAAAAGGATTCATTTGTAATATAAAGTAAAACTTTAAAGATTATTTATACACGTTTGTTTATTCTTTACTATTTATAAAGGAAAACTAGAAAGAATGATATTTAATGAAAATTAAAAATGTAATATTGCTAAAAAGTTAGAAAGTTGTGAATTTATGGTTGAATCATGCAACAATATATGATGAGTTATACTTGTAAGCTTATGGTTGAAATGTTGAATTATGTAATCACACAAAATTAGGTTATAATTGTGACTTGATGGTTGAGTTATGTAATTATAGTAAATGAGTTATAGTTACACTTGAATTATGTAATCGTGCAAAATAGGTTGTAGTTGAGAGTTATGGTCGAATTATATAATCACACAAAATATGTTACAGTTGGGAGTTTATGGTTGAATTATAAATCACACAAAATGTGTTATAGTTGTGAAGATGTAACAATCATTTGTATTATAATTATGAAAGTGCAACAATCATTTTTATTAGTGAAGTTCACTTGCATTTGTATATCATATGTGAAGTAAATCACACGTTAGTATAGATTTAATATTCGATATACAAAATGCGCAAGAAGGAGGGGTTGAATTATGTATTCTTCTTCGATGATCCCCTTTTTAAAACTTCTTGTAAAATTTGCTTTTTCTCAAAACTATTAAAAATCAGCATTATGAGATATTGCAATTTATTTTCTAAATGCTTGTTTGAAACAGTAAGATTAACAGATGAGAGTTGAGAGAGAGTCAACACGGCAGATTTATACTGGTTCACCCCAAACTGTAGGCTACGTCCAGTCCTCAGAATCCTTTTTGAGATTTCACCATACTTTGCAAAGATACAAGTATTCTTTTCTACGAGCCTCTTTAGGTCTCTTACAACAAGTATTTTTTTCACACTTAGCCTCTTTAGGCTATCTGCTTTTCTTCTTTCAACTGAAAGATATTTCGAGCTTTATTACAGATAAGAATAGTTTTAAGTTTAGCATAATAAGATTTCTAGCTTTTGAATTTCACTAACTCTTTCGAAAGTCTCTAACTTCTGCAGTCTTTGACTCCGACTCATATTTATAGCCTTCGTCTTCAACCGCTTCTTGATATCTGCTTCTTTCTTCTTGTTTCTTGATTTTTGAAGAATCAGTTATTCAGTTGAGTTCTGTAACTAACTCAAACTGATTACTCATCCGACGTGGTATCAGGTCTTCTGTCTCAGTTTCTTCCGTCTTATTTCTATCGTCTCATTTTCGGCTTTAGCTTCCGTATCATATTGTTCCATCTTATTTTTGTCTTCCATCTCATATTGTCTTCCGTCTCATATTCGCTTCCGTCTCATATTCATTTCCGTCTCATTTTGTCTTCCGTCTCATATTCGTTTCATATTCTTCTTCCGTCTCATTTTCTTCTTCCATCTCATTTTCTTCTTCTGTCTCATTTTGTCTTCCGTCTCATTTTGCTCTGCTTCTGTCTCACTTTCTTTCGTCTCATTATTGTATCTGCTTCCGTCTCATTATTTGGTCTTCATCAAAATCATTACACGTAAAGTCATTTTGACTTAACAATCTCCTCCTTTTAAATGATAACAAATAATCATAGTAAGAAAGAAAGTATTATTCATAATATGGTATACAATATACGACTATATACACTTGAAAAAATTGTAAAAATCTTCTTCTTCTGTTGTCTTCTTCTTCTTACCTTCTCTTCTTCTTCACTTCCTCCCCCTATCTTTGTCATTTCTGTCTCCTTTTCTCCTTCCTCCTTTCTCCTTTCTCCCCCTATTTGTTATTAATAAAAAAGAATTACGACCGTAGATGCTTCATTATTTCTGAAAATATTTCCTTCATTTCCGTGCAGAGTGACTTGAGGTCTTGTCGTATTTGAGCTACTTCCTCTCGTAAGTCACTTATTGAAGCAAGCCGCTCATCATCCTTCTACTGTTCTACTTCACAAGCAATAATAGTGCTATATGCGTCTGAAGACAGAACAAGCACTTCACTGATTATAAGGGTAGGAGGTTGGACAGATAGGTTTGTCTCTGGGAGATTCAAATCATCAGAGTTGGTTAGATGTGGAACTTGTCTTCCAAATAGGTGTAGAACATCTCCAATTGAAGACACAGTACTTAACAGCCTAATGTGCATAATCAGGTGCACAAGAGTCTCGATTGAGTAGCTGATATCTCCAATCCTCACAAATTTGTACTGTCCTTCTGTAATTCTACCAACTACCTGAGAAGAGTCTTCAGTGGTACGCTGACCACAGTTGCTTCCTGAAGCCTTCGAAATGTAGTAGGTGACATAGGTTCCTCTCTGCTGAGCTGCATAACATGTCGCATTTATGTCCCTCACTTCGACTTCGATCTGACCATCTGTCAAATCATTTGATAACCCTTCAGGGTACAATTTCTTCTTCCCCTTATCATCATTGCGAACAATGTAAGGACTTGGTTAAAAATCAGGCACAACCTTGATCACAGTCCTCTTTGTGATTAGGAAAATAGTATACTTTTGCCTTGACATCAACGTAGGGTATGGTTTTGTTCCTTCATCCCTCAAAAAACCATACATACTTATCTCATCGTCATTCAGCAGATGCATCGTATTACTATTCACCAAGATTCGTTGTAACTGTGCCTTGACTGACCTTATTGGGGTTTCTTTGATGATTATTGAAGTGCTACTCCTTACAGGTTGAAATTTCTCAATAACCTTGGTTCTCAAATCCTCTTTTCTCAAAGGCTGAAAAGTATGGACCTGTACTGGACTGCGTTCAACTGTCTTCTTCTTCTGAACAGTAGTGGGAGTGCTCTTCCTCTGACTGATTTTCTGCTTTTTGTTTCCTTTTTCAATCGGTCTAGGAGTCGGTTGAGATTGTGGTTTCTTCTTCTCAAACTCCAATTTTCTCTTAATCTCAGTCTCTTTAGCCAGTTTGGCTGTATCTTCCTTTAGGATTGAGACTAAGGACCTTGTAGCCTGAGGTGCTTTCATCTCAGAGTTTTCTCCATGAGTCAGCTCTTTGCTTTTCTTCTCTTCTTGCTGACGCAGGGTTCGTACTATGGGAGACCTTTTCGCTTACTTTGGTATTTCAGACAGAAGAGTCTCCCCTTTTCTCTTCAAGGATAACTTCTCTATATACCACACCTGGCTTCCTTCTCTGTGAGAAGTCATTTTATCTTTCATCACTTCATCTGATGATTTCTTCTCTCCAATAGCAGACATTTTCTCGCTAAGTTGAGATTTTGATTTTCTTGAGGGAGTTTCCTTTTTAACATGATCCCCATCAATCCTTGCTCTTCCCTTAGAATCTGACTCTTCTTTCTCCAGATTCTTCAAGCCTATTTTACCAATCGTTGCAAAATTGATAACGCTCTTAATATTCAACTTCATTCTGTTTCCTCTCTCCAGAAGAACTCCAGAATTTCTAAATATCTTTGTCAGTAATATGCCATACGGTTGACTATTCAAATCTTTCTTTGTCTTTACCATATAGTGGAAAATAAGGAACGATAGATCTACAGGTTGATGATTAAGTAAATGAAATAGGCACTGTTCATCTAAAGTCGTCACCAAATGCCTTGATCTAGTTCTTGGTAGAACACAATGGAAAAGAATTGAATGTAGAACCCTAGCCTTTGGCACATGACTTGAGGTCTTCTTCTCCTTTGGATTGTTGCTTCCATACAATTGTTGATTGATCTCAATATCCTTTAAGCTAGCCTGTGTCATCCATCTAGCTTTGCTTGTGAGCTTCTCTCCAACAGATGGACACTCAGTGACCTTCTCGATTATCTCCGTTGTCACTATAATCGACAGTCTATCTACTGTTGATACAAGAG
>JANITX010000212.1:83135254-83146254 GCA_027564395.1 Erythroxylum ulei | reverse complement strand
AGTCTGGATCACTTGAGTCATCAGATGATCTTTTCCTCTTACTGAACTCAGCTTGATGGAAGTTATGCAGGAGATGGTCAATCTCAAAATCAGAGATGCTTGGAATATCTTCATTAGGATTTTGAGCATCTTGAAAATCTGGATTATATGTTTGAGATGGTCCTGCTGCATCAGAAGCTATTCTGGTGACGGCTTCTGGTTCTTTATCATACTCAGGACTATTCCAGGAATATCAACTTCTGGTGCTTCTAGTTCACCAGGCATAAATTCTCTAGGGTATG
Organism: Erythroxylum ulei; assembly: GCA_027564395.1. Lineage (NCBI taxonomy): Eukaryota > Viridiplantae > Streptophyta > Magnoliopsida > Malpighiales > Erythroxylaceae > Erythroxylum > Erythroxylum ulei. The sequence continues at coordinate 83,145,973 of JANITX010000212.1, read as the reverse complement.
ATCCAATAGATGTGGTCAATACTGGTAGAGTAGAAAAGTGGTTAAGTTCATGAAGAACATATTTTAATGATTTTAACACACCTTTCTGATGACGTGGCCAATATAAGGATGCATGCCAAAACTGGACACGTGGCTCTGTATAGAGTAGACCAGTATGAGATTCTCTAAATGAGCAATGAACAATGAAGAAACATTGAGTAGTCTGTCATCTAGTAGAAGATGTCCACAGACGATGTTGATCAGTAACAATAGAACATTGATGTTTCCATTGATCTAATGGTTGAAACCATTCCAGTAATGTCCATAATAATGAGCTTCCATTATTAGGATCACAGAGATGTTGATACAGTTGAAGTGGAGAGACTGAAAAAGAACAAGCATAGAGGGCAGAAAGTGCCTAGAAATACCATAATGTGTTTTCTGATACCGAATCTTGAACAAGAGTCACATTAAGGTAGGGTGCTTTGATATTGAACATAGTCTGAAGACCGGCAGAAGAATGTTCAAGCAAATAAAGATGCAGGTAATGGAAAAGACTACTACGTGCAAGTGAGGCAACTTCAGAGAGGCTAGAAGGTTGATTAGCTATCAGAGGAAAAGCTTTCTTAGTTAAAGCAAAAAGAGGTGGACTAGCCATTCTACAAAATTGAGTAGAACTAGAAGCAATGCTAGAAATCTTTTTGGGTTTTTTATGAGGAAGTTGTAAAGAGCTAGAAAACTCACTGAAGGTAACAGGCCGAAGAGAAGATGGATACTTATAGAAATAAAAAGTATCTGGTGGCCAAGGTGGATGTTGGCGAAGAAGTGTAGATAATGTAGAGGTATCTACAGAAGGATGAGCAACATCTGTCAGAGAGAGATAGTCTCTGTTCAGAGAGTTTCAAAGCTGAAATTACCTGATAGAGCTGTTTCAAATGCTTGACAGCTGTTGTTTGCGCTTTTTCGCAAAGTGGTGGATTCTTACTTAAGAGCTTAGATAAGCTTGATGTGAAGATTGCCATATGTGGAATGAAATCTCGAATATAATTAACAATTCCGTAGAACTGTTGAATTTGTTTAGCAGAGTGATTTTCATATGGAAATTGCAATAATTCCTTTTCAATATGTGGGCCTAGTTGGTAGAATCCATCTTTAAATTGCATCCTAAGATATTCAACTTCTGTTGTACCAATTGTGCTTTTTGAGGCCGAAAGCATAATCCCATACTGTTGGGTTAAGTCCAAAAATCTTTGGAGAAGGGCCTGATATTCCTCATGGGTCTTTGAGAATAGTAAGATATCATCGATATAGATCAATGCACTATTGAGGATAGGCTCATAGATTTTTGTAATGGACTTTTGAAACAGTGATGGAGCAACCTTTAATCCAAAGGGCATCATAGGCCATTGGTATTAAGCATTGGGAATGCAGAATGCAGTCTTATAACATTCTTCTGGGTGAATACCCAACTACCAAAATCCTACTTTCAAATCAAACTTTGAAAATATCATAGCTTCCTTAAGAAATAATAACTGTTTACTGATTTTGGGTAAAGGAAACTTATCATCCTGTAGAAATGCATTCAATAGCTTGTAGTCAATCACTAGACATTTCTTTCCACGTTTTTGTTCTGAATGCTTATTGACATAGAACGCTTGGCAAGCCCAATCCGACTTTGTGGGCTCAATCGATCCTTGCTGCAATAACACGGCACACTCATCTTGTGCGAGCTTTATATCATCAGGATTCATTCCTGGATGTGTGGCTTTTGAAGGAGTGATATCCTTATTCTTCTTAAATGGCAGACTTATGAAAAAGTATGGATTCTTCCATAGAGGATTCGGATGAGTAAACAGTGCATGAGACTCTGTACAGTAGCTCAATAGTTTATCTCGAGGTCCAGTGTAATGTGCAAGAACTGAAGTAAATCACACGTTAGTACAGCCTTTATATTTGATATACAAAACGCACAAGAAGGGGGGGTTGAATTATGTATCCCTTTTTGAAAGAAAATAATCCCCTTTTTTAAAAACAACTTGCTTTTTTTTCAGAACTATTGAGTAAACTTATCACGAAGAATTTTAAGTACTTGTATAAAATAAGAGTAAAAGTTTAGAGTAGAAGGTTGAGAGTAAGAATCGACACAGCAGATTTATACTGGTTCACCCTAAACTGTGGGCTACGTCTAGTCCTCATAATTCTTACTTAGATTTCACTAAACTTCTCAAAAGTACAAGTATTCTTTTCGCCGAGCCTCTTTAGGTCTCTTACAGCAAGTATTCTTTTCACTCGTAGCCTCTTCAGGCTATCTGCTTTTCTTCTTTCTACTGAAAGATGTTTCGAGCTTTGTTACAGAAAATAATAGCTCTAAGTTTTACACAATGAATAAAATTTCTAGCTTTTGAATTTCACTAACTTCTGCAGTCTTCGACTCTGATTCGTATTTATAGCCTTCTTCTTCAACCGCTTCTTGATAACTGCTTCTTTCTTCTTGTTTCTTGATCTTTGAAGAATCAGTTATTCAGTTGAGTTTTGTAACTAACTCAAACTGATTACTCATCCGACGTGGTATCGGGTCTTCTGTCTCAGTTTCTTCCGTCTTATTTCTATCGTCTCATTTTTGGCTTTGGATTCCGTCTCATATTGTTCCGTCTTATTTTTGTCTTCCGTCTCATTTTATTTTTCGTCTTATTTTCTTCTTCCGTCTCATATTCGTTTCCGTCTCATTTTGTCTTTCGTCTCATATTCGTTTCATATTCTTCTTCCGTCTCATTTTGCTATGCTTCTGTCTCACTTTCTTTCGTCTCATTATTATATTTGCTTTCGTCTCATTGTTTGGTCTTCATCAAAATCATTAAACGTAAAGTCATTTTGACTTAACAATATGATTATTGAGAAGTTGTTGTTGCTTTATTTCTTCTTCTTATTTTACATAACATATTCCACATTTTTCATGTCAACAATAGTTGGTGATAATGATTTTTTGAACTATTGACCTTGAATATAAGATGCGTGTATATTTTTAATGTTCAAGTTATGTGTATGCTTTTAAAATCTAAGATATGCATTTGTGTTTTTTTAAGTGATACATGTTTTTTTTCATAATAATTGAAAATGAAATTATTAATTTAATGTTGACATATTTCTTTATTCATTTTATAAATAAATGGAGGAAAGTTGAAGTATTCTTAATAATTCAGTTGCTTTAGGTTTACGAAGATTCAATGATCTAGCTTGGGTTCATGCTAGATTAGTTCTTGGAATAAAGAACCATACCCTTTGTTTTTATTGTAACAAGCATTTGAGAGGTGGGAGAATCACCAGATTAAAGAAGCATTTAACTGGGATCAAAGGTAATGTGGAGTCTTGAAAGAAAGTGAGTTATGGTGTGAAATGACAAATGAAAATTTTTGTTGAAAAGTATCAGCATGAGAAAGATAGAAAACAAAGAGTGAACTATGAAATTGTTAATTGAAGTTCCTTTTGTGGTGGTTAGGATGATATGTTGAAGGTGGCATTGCTAACCAATAAAAGGGAATATTGCACTTGATGTGAGAAAAAGAAGAAGATATATGTCTCAGTTTTTAACATCACAAACAACTTCGAGAATTCATCCTTCAGTTGTTAATTCCCCACAATCTGAAGAAGCAACCCATAATATGGACATGACAATAGCTAAATGGTGGTATGATTTATGTTTAAAATTCAATGTTACCCAGTCTTATTATTACCAAGCTATGGTAGATGTTATTGACTCTTATGGTCTAAGATATAAAACTCCTTTAATTGATGACTATAGAGGTAAACTTCTAAGCAATTATGTTTATGAAATATACAGTTATTTAGATAAAAGAAGAATGATTTAGGCTACATATGAGTATTCAATCATGTGTGATGGTTAGATAAATAGAAGACAATAGCCAGTTATCAATTTTTTTAGTTTATTCTACAAAGGGACAATGTTTTTAAAGTCTATTGATACATCTGACCTTATTAGAAACATTAATACTATGTTTCAGATATTTAATAAAGTTGTGAATGAAGTTGAACCAGTATTGCTCCTTTCATTATTGGCAATGATTCTGCTTACAAAATAGTTGAAAACGGTTTACAAAGCAAGTATACTTTTTTTATTAAACTCCTTGTGTTGCACATTGCATTGATGTGATGTTGAAAAATATACGAGATGTTAGATATCTCCTATTATTGACGAGACTATGCAAAAAAAAGGTGACCAAGTTTACTAAAATCATGCATGAGTCATGAATTTAATGAAAAAAATTTCATCAATGGTAGAATTTTATGTTGTCCTACTGTTACAAGATTTGCAACTAATTTTTTATCACTTTAATATTTTGTTCTGATGAAGAAGGAATTAAGTCAAATGCTCATAAGTGATAAGTATATTGGATTTTATAATGTTAGGTCTAATGACAGATTAAAAGTTTATAGAACTATACTTGAAGATCATGAATTTTGGTCTTAATGTTAATTTGTCATTCGAGTTTGTGAGCCTTTAGTGAGAATACTTCATCTGGTTGACAATGATGAGAAGGCAATAATGAGTTACTTTTTATGATGCAATGGGGAGGACAAAGAAAGCAAGTAAGGCCAATATAAAAAATAGGTCTTCATTATATATACCTTATCTTGTAAGCATCAATGAGAGATGGCTTTACTCTCTATTGTTTGGAGTTGAAGAATTTTTTAATCTTATTGTCTATTTTAGATCAAGTTTTACAAAAAAGCTGAACTTAATAAGAAAATGTTATTAACTATTACAACAATTCTTACCTATTAGATGATGTAAGATATCCTAAGCTCACAAATGGATCTTTAAAAGGATGTTTCTGGTGATTTTTAGATATCCATTGTTATTCTTAAAGAAGAAAAACTTAATCTAGCTACATACACACACACACACACACTTTTGTTACATGTTAAAAATCAATCATTACTTTATTTTGTTTATTTTTTAATCTTATAGTTACTTGGTGGGACCAATTCAAGACTAATGTTTCATAATTACAAAGGTTTGCAGTTCAAATTATGAATCAATGTTTGTGTAAAATGGTGTGAAAGAAATTTGAACATATTTAAATTCATCCATTCTAAGAAAAAGAATAAATTGAAATGCAAAAAATAAAACGACTTAATCTTTGTTTGATAGAATTTAAAGCTTTGATAAAGGTATGTTATTATCATTATTTAGTTGAATATTTTTTGTAATTTCTTAATAATTTAATTTATTTGTTTATTAAGACTCCTAATAGAACAAATAGTTTTATATATCCAATTTGTCTTGATCATATTGATCTTTTGGAAGATTGAGTTTTTGAGGATCTGAGTTTGAAAGATGAGAGTGACTTGAAAGATAATCTTAGGTAGGAAAGTATTAATATATTATTTGGTGTAATAAATTTGAATGATAGTGATAATGAACCTCCTCTCAATGATGAAGATTTTATATCAAATGAGCATTAAGGTTAATGTGATTTGAATGAATATTCGATTGAATCAAGTTATGGGTTTTTCATTTCTCCTCTTCTTTTAATTTACTTGTATTTGTGCATATATTAAATTATGTATATATTGTTTTAAGTTTCACTTCTAATTGGAGGGACATTCATTCCAATTCTAATGTTTTGATGTAATTGTTATTTATTATATGATAAAATTGTAATATTTTAAGTAATATGTATTATCCTTAATTTTATACTTATATGATGATGGAATGATGTTTTTTCAAATTAATTGTAGTAATTGTTTATATGTGAAAAATAATATTAATAGAAATAAATAAATTATTGTTATTTTAAATTTATATTGTTATGATCATGGAAGATAAAGTTGATGTACAATTATAAATTACACAACACAATGTATATTGAAGAATTATTTTGTAAATTTTTTAACAAATCAAGAACTATTTTATAATTTTTTAAAAATTACTCAAAACAGTACCTAATATTAACCAATACCAATATAATATTATAATCAAACTAAATATGGTATTAATATCGGTAGAATATTCAATATTCATAACATGGATTGAATGGTAACAGGTAATAGACTGAGAACCCGATTTTGAATTGCAATGAGATGTGAGTACAACCATTAAATGGCGGCCCAAATAATACAGAGCAATTTGAGTACTATGAGAACAGTTGAATGGCTGTCACAGAAAATAGTATAATTAAAGAAAGAATGAATAGTGGAGCTCAGATTTAGTAAAGGATAAAAGACAAAAGCACTCCCTACACTTAGAAAATTTTTGGGAGAACCCCCTATCATTTGAAATTCTCGAAAAACAAGTCCTATAGTGGTGGAGTTAGGGTTACGTATCATTAAGGTCGAGTAACTAAAATAGGTCCAAGTAAAAAATTTATTGATTCACGTGAGCCAATTTTGCCACATCAAAATTTTGTTAAATATATATGTCAAACTTAAGGCAGATTGGGTCGCAAAACCAAGGCCCAAAAATAATCTAAAGCCTGACAATGTAAAGAGAGGATTTCTATGATTCGAAATCCTATCAACTCTGATTGAATCCGTTATCTTCAAACTAAACCAGACCAGCAATACTCAAGTTCCAACCCTATCACATCTCACAGACGTATATTTTGAATTTTTATTCTATAAAGTAAAAGAATGAGTAAAGACAAGATTCTGAGTAAAGATATTGTAGTTCTCACAAATTAATAACGTATCCTTGCTTCTCATTTCCTGCTCCCTCACAAAATTGCCCAGCATTGCATCACTCACACGGAAGAAAACATTACCTATACACGAGATATATAACTTTCAAGGTTGCGAACTGAGAAAATCAGTGTGGAGAACTGAGTGAGGTTTCTTTTGAAACTGCAATACTAGTGATCGTTTTTGACACTTTCTTCAACACGAGTACATGCATCCGTGATGATATCAATTGCCCAGTTCTTCACATCCTCCTGTCCACAAGTAGTGATAAGCCATAAAAGATGGCCATAAAATCGCCACAAGGGTATAGGGCCATATTTTGACATTAAATCTACGCAATAACATGCATGAAATGAGCAAAGAAAAACAATTATTTTTTATGAAAAAGATCGATTAAATAGCCATCGTTTGATGATGACACCAATCATAGACTGAAAACTTTTTCCTTAAAATAATTCAACCCAAATAGCCACGGGTCATAGACTACGAAAGCTTTTCCTTTAAAATAATACTTCAAGCACAGATTTTTGGTAAATATACTTGCATTTCAGGAAGTAAAAGTGTTTAAAGGACAGACATCACACCACAGTCCACCTAACCATACAAGTACAACAAAAGTACGGATTTATTCGCTTGTGTTGAAATTAAAGTTGAACATACCCGGTGGAACTTAAGAAAATAAATTAAAAGATAACATATGGGGGATAAAATGATTAAAAAAAAGAGAGAGGTTTAACTGTATTGTTAGATGTATGTAAAACTCAGTTAAGAAGTAAAACAAAACTGAAGATAGAAGTGACGGCATCAATTCTCAACGTAATGATCTTTTCGATTGCTGATACTAGTCGCATAAATACCTAAAACAAAGAAAAAGGTCCCAAACCATGCTTCACTCTGAACATGTCAAAACTGTAACTCTTTGAAGGTATGAATTTACAATTTTACACCCACTCATCACAGTCGATTGTCTCCATTGGATATGACAAAATCAAATTGGCAGCTGATGGATACATCTCAAGAGAATTCAGGAGTAGGGTACTCAACAAAGATAATCACTTGAAAGCAACTGAAAACTTTTGCCACGATGAATTCACAAATAAGATTCTAAAATATAGATACACCCAAGACAGGTTAATCATATGTAGATCTTTTTGCATTACGATAATCCAGGTCAAATTGACTGATTTCATGTTTCATAAAAGTAATCGCTTCAAATTGTAATATAACTGTATGAAGATGTCTAGGGAAGTTTTCCTGAAGAAATCACATAGTGTGGCGGGCAGTCCCACATACATATCTAGTCAAAAGAAAATGCTGCCTTGCACTTCATCGCAAGGCAGATTTCCCAACTACAGAAAAAAAAAATAAACATACTTATCTCTATCTGCAGATTCAATATTTAGGTTTAGAAAATTTTAAAAAAAGTTTCAAGATTTAGGTTATTGCATGACATGACCTTGAGAGAAAGGTATGCTGATATGCATAAACAAACTTCTAGATAGTTCAATCCCTTATTTTCAATGAAGAAACTGGTGAAGGTCATTGTATTAATTGCGCAGTTATAACTTATTAGAGCTTCTTAAATTCCTACTAACTGTACTATGGGAAAGAAACTCAATAACTAAACAATCAATAAGCATAAGTCAAAGAAAGATACTAAGAATTGTGAAGTGTGGCTAACCATGAGCAAAGGTTCTCCAGTTCTTATCCGTGCATTTGGACGAGCAAACTTGGATTCAAAAGGTGTTCTTGGCCTCACTTCTCTGACCTTTTCCCACTCTTCTCGACTAAGCATCCTCATTGTGCCTTGCTCGGGTGGAGCATCCTTTATTTTGCGCTCAATCCTTTCTTGTGATTTGGAATCATCATACTGCCAAAAAATTCAACAGGAATCATCAGATGTTTTAGTTAATAGAAATCTCAAAAACCTAAAGGTGAATGATTGGCAGTGGCAAAAAACTAAACGCAATCTAACACAAGAACTCTCAAAGTCAGACAATTAAGTCTTTTAATTATGGCTCATTTCATCCAAAACACTACATGCATCATGAGGAGAAATCAGTAACCATACAACATGTTCAAGCAGGAGATATCAGTTACCATCATGAGAAGCTTAGCAAAGACACCAGTACCGATGCAAATTAGAATCATTGGCAAGGTAGGAGAGTCAAGGTAAGCTAAAGACTCAGGCACCTCCACAAAAACCTGATTCTTTTTTGGGTCTTTCTTTTTCCTAGTCTTCTGCAACTCAACAATCCTTTTCTTCAAGCTGTCAGTTGGGCCATCTTTGGACAATGTATGCAACTGTTTTTGAAACTGAAAAACTGATCTTCCGATCCCATACATTTTAAGAGCAGTACATCTTAGTCTGGAAAACAACAAAGGTGGAACAGTTCTTCAATTTGCATCTACGAGTTATGGAAACACTGTAAAACAAGGGTTAGAATAAAACCATTTCAATGTTTCAAAATGTCCAATAAATATTGACTAAGAGCAACTGGTCTAAGTGGACATCAACTGAATGCCCCAATGAAATAGTTAAATGGAACAATTTATCACTTCATTTATTAAAACCAGCATAAGTTTAAGCCGTTAACTAAATGAACAAATAAGAAAAGTTCAACCACAAAACAAAAAATCAATAAACACAAAAAGGCAATTGGATAAACAGTTTCAGTTTTTTTTCATTTATGACTTGATAAATTAAAATCCAAACTCCAAAATGGAGGAAAAGAAAGATTAAAATCAAAATCTAGAAGGATGAAAATCTAGAAGAACCAGTAGGAGGAAATAGAATTAAAATCAGAACCTAATAAGATAGAAGCAAAATACATGACAAAAAAGTAAGAAAGATGGCGTCATCCTATTGTTCAAACTAAATCAAAAAAATGAATAATTGCAACTTCACTATTAAAGTTTTGTATTAATCCCCTTTAGGGTCAAGACAAATATCTTTTTTTATACCAACCTTGTTAACACCCTTTATATCCCAACCAACAAACAAAATTTCTACGCTTAATCATAGGGCGGACAAATAACATGTGCATAGAGAACTAAAGAGCTTACTCCCACAGCCAATAACTCAAGCACTCTCGTAATGATAAAGGAGGGGAAAAAAGAACATTAGCATCTCAAACGGATTAAGAAATTTTTTACCATGAATGTTGAAGCAAATACTAAAATCAGAGGAGAAAGGGCGTATCGAAACAAGATTTCTTAAACCATAAAAGAAAATAAACGATGCACAACCTCTATTGAGTTAAAATCAGTCAATGGTGGGATGACAATTCAGAAACATGAATTGGGGATTTGTTACAGAGACAATTTAACAAACAGGTTGTAATGCACAACTTCTAAAATTGCTTCAAACATAGCGAAGAAATAGAACCCAGTCATTTCACAAGAGATAAACAACAGAACAGAAGTCATTTCACAGGAAAAAGATAAGACCATATGTAGTTCAAACAAGAGGATAATTACAGGTAATAACCCATAAAGCAAACATAATCTTATTTCTGTTGAGTCAGACTTTATTAAGTCTAAACCACGAATACAGGTTCAAGTTCGTTACACTCTGTGATTGCAACAAGAAAATTTTACTTCTCAGTGTTTTTGAGTTCTTAATCTAGCCAGATTAGCGAGAAATGTGGAGGTTGAAGCTTAACGATGCTCCAACTTTGTGTAAGTAACGAACTTGTTCCTTTTCAATCCATGGAGTCTACAACAACCAAGGGGCTATACTTCTGTCAAAATCTGATGTAAATGGGAAAGAAAAAGAACGGGACCTAGACTGCCGTGAAAATCAAGAGTGAACGGGAATGAGAATGAGCAAGCGAATGTAAGCAGAAGGAGAGACAATTTAATTTGCATCGGCACTATCCTTGTTAATGAACACCTGTAACAAAATTCAATCATTATCAAGGACATACAAAAGCTTGTCGTCAATAAAACCACAAAATTATTGTAGGAAACGTTAAATAAATAACAAGGTCCTTGAAGATTCACACCACACAACATAATTCCATACATTAGAAATAAAAG
>JANITX010000212.1:83104868-83118810 GCA_027564395.1 Erythroxylum ulei | reverse complement strand
ATATAGTGAAAGATCTCTTACCACCATAGGTGGGAACCTTGGATGTAGATAGTTTCAAACTATCGAACCAAGTAAAACATCTGTCTTCTTTATTTTTCCTGCAAATTACATCTGCAAAAGTGACCAAGATTTATCAGTTTCTGTATAAAAGATAACAGAGCAGTAGCAATATCCCAACAGATACCATATTAGAAGTGAGGTAAATGGTAGTAATATTATTACATCAAAGAAGAGATGATTGTGAACATGAGACTTGCAATTCACAAAGTTGAGCATTTAACCAAAGTACCTCAATAGCGGTCGTTTTTTAGCTACCCAAGAAATGAGGTTCTTGCCAATATAAATTGCAAAGTCACTACCCCAATCACTATCAGAATAACGTTTAGTATAATATTGAAGATCAAAATTGGAGTCTGTGGAGAAAAGAAGATCATAAGATTTTGTCTAACTGTGATGCCCAAATAAACGTTTGAAATCGCTCTAATAAGGGCCAGTGGGTTCATGCATAAATTGAGAAACTTTGTTAACGAGCAAAGAGAATGTCCCAGCGACATAGCATTGCATATTGGAGAGCCCATATAATTAATTTGGCTGAATGATTGGCTATTCTCAAGTATGTTGCCATTGGTTGCGGTGATGTAGCTTTAAGTTTAACTCAACCTATGGAATTCGATGTACCTGCTTTGGTTAGAACATCTTAGGACATATTTTTGTTGAAAATTAAGACTGACGCCATTGGAAATGAGTAATTGACTAATTTCAATGCCAAAAACTGAGCAATTGGTAAAGTTGGTGTTTTGTGACCATAATATTGTAGGTTCAAACTACAAAAATAGCTTCTTTGTAAAAATACAAAGGAAAGGTTGAGTACATTATAACCTTCCTCATGTCCCAACAAAGCAAAGAGTCTTATGTACTGCATATATTTGATGCTAAAAAATGAGAAAACGATCCATATATTTGATAAAAAAATTCATCTTGGAGCTTGTGAATAATATAACCTGTAGTAGAAAAAGATGAGTATGGACATTATGATTAAAAAAATAAATTAATCTTTGAAGATTTAAAACCTAGAAAAATAAGGAATTTGTTGAGTCTCCCAAAGCAAATATCTGGATACAAAGACTTGTGGGGGTCTCAGGTATAATTGAGATCTAATTAATCAATAAATCTATTAGGTTGTTCCGTAAATACATTTTCCTTTAAGATCTGTGCAAAAAGATTAAAAATATCAAGTTGCTTAAGAAGGAACTGTTTGGATTGTGGTGGCCTTAACAATCCAACTGAAGGCCTAATGTAAAAATTTTTGCAATCAAACGAGTTTTATGGAATTCCTAACAGACTCCAAGTTTGATTATCAGGCAAGACATTAATCTCATTGATAATACATGTCTTATTTTCCAAAAATCTTACTCTATATCTCTTTGTTATCAATCTTCTATTTATCGTAATAATACTTTTAGTTATGTCAAATGATCGTGTATTTCATCATCATGTATATTAAAATATTTATACCTACACACAAAATCAATAAAAAAAATCAAGCCTATTATTCTAAAATATTCCTTATTTCATCATGATATAAGAACTCACTCCCAATTGTTTCATCATCTGAAGAGCCTACTACACATCACTTTGAGTACCTCAAGTGGTAGAGGTTCGATCAATTGGTGTATTGTTTCATCGCCACATCTCTTACTAGTTCCATTGCTCACATGACTATTGGTTGTTCAACAACTTGTGATTTATGGGCACACTTGAATGCCACTTTATGCAATTGTCTTTGTCTTAACTCTCCTTTCTTCGTCGGAAACTTCACACTCTCAAGAAAGGGGTAATAACCACTACGAACTTCTTGACCCTTGTCTCTACAACAGTTGATGAACTCGCCGCCATCGACGACCATATGCTCGAAGATGACCTTGTTCTTTTCATGCTCAATGGACTTTTAGCTGGTATGAATCCTTTGTTATAGCTATAAAATATCGAGAGTCTGCCATCTCTTTTGTTGAACTTTGAGCAAAACTTTTGATTTATGAATAGAGGCTTCAATTGCTCTATTTTCCAACTTTACCCAGAATAGTATTTGCGGCTTCACACCATAATGACTCCTCTTCTCACGACATCAATGGACCTCCTAACTCTAAAAAAACTCATACGGTGAATGGAAATAAAACATGTTGAAATGACAACCCTACTTTGGCCTCTACGTAGACCACACATAGTCATGCTTTTTGAGCCACCAGGCAATGGGCCTCTTGACTAATTCTCCACAAATTATCTTGGGCCACATTTTATAGTAGCGCATAATCCTTACCAATTATTCCATCCCACTCAAGCACAATATTACCCTAATAACTCATATCACAACACACCCTCATCCTAACTCCTCTAACGCCAAGCCCAATATCGGGTGCCAAATCTGTTGAAAATGGGGATATATTGCTACCCACTAGCATTTTAGATACTTCAAATCTTGAAATCGTACGTCTGAAATCCCATCCAATCCTATCAACCTTATCACAACCATTTTTGCACTAAATGATACCTCACAGTTCACTTTAAGCAACATCATTGAATGATTACCCGACATTAGAGCTACTACTACTCACATGACTCCAGATCCTAATCTCGTAGAATTCATTATAATGTATAATGGTTCGAATCAAATGATTGTCGATAATAGACAAACTTTTTTTTCCTCTATTTGTCCATCCACTTTTTCTTCTTGTCATCATATTCTTCATCTTCGTACTATTTTAATTGTTCCTCATCTTGCCATTGATACACTTTTTGTTGCAAAATTTGTCACTATCAATTATTGTCTTATTGAATTTATTTTTTTGGTTTCATTATAAAGAACCTCCACATTAAGATATCGTTGCTCATTTTACCAAAAAAAAAGGTATCGTTGCTCACATGACCTATCCATAATAATCTTTTATCCAATAAAGGTCCCTTTGAACTTCAACAATCCTGTCATATTTGCAGTGTCTTCTCCTTCCTTTGATCTGTGACACTAGTGCGTGGGTTATCTGTGTTTATCTACATTCTCAATATTGGCCACTTTTTTACCTTTTAAACCAAATGTTATGCTATCATGTACTTTTTGTCTTCAAGGAAAAAATATAAGTCTCTCATTTCCCTTATCTTCTCGTATCTCCCCACAACCTTTTCAATTTATTTATTGTGATATTTGGGGACTTTTCCCATCTATTTCTCTTTTTGATTATCAATATTTTGTTATTTTTATTAACAATTTTAGTTTTTCTACATGGATTTTTTCTTTAGCCTAAAATACTCATGCCTTATATTAGTTTAAAATTTTTAAAACTATTGTTGAAAATCTTTTCTCTAATACCATTAAAACTTTTCAATGCGATGAAGCTCTTGAACTTATCAAAGGCATCTTTGCTTATTATCTTAATTATTTGCATATCTTGTCCCTGCACTTGTCAATAAAATGGTATTTCTGAATACAAAATTCAACATATCACTAAAATTAACCTCAATCTTCTTCTTTATGTTTCTCTTCCTAAATTCTTCTGGTTTGAAGTATTCTCCACTATTGTCTACCTCATTAATTTCTTAACCACTTCTACCCTTCATAATAAATCCCCACATGAAATGCTCTTCCATACCAAACTCAATTTCTCTCATCTTCGTGTTTTTGGTCGTGTTTGTTTTCCATTTTTGGGCACCTCTCATCCTGATAAACTTTTACCTAAAGTAAGTTTTCCATTTTTAGGCACCTCTCATCCTGATAAACTTTCACCTAAAGTAACTCCACTTCTAAACTTTACCTCTCACATTATGTTCATTTTGATGGAAATTCTTTCCCTTATAAATAGACACCATCTCTCATTTCTCTTGCTTCCACACCTCTTTCATCAATTGCTCCTTTGGTTTCTTCTCCGAATCCATCCTTTTCACAGTCTTTACCTACTTATCCATAATCATATGCATCTAAGATCACACTTGTATCCGTCAAAACTTCTCATACTATATCACCTACTCTACAACCATTCACCATTCTGCTCCTTCTGATCCAACATCATTTGCTCAAATTAACAAATTTTCTCACTGATGTTAGACTATGCTTGATGAGTTCATAACTCTTTATCACTAACTCATAGTCTCTTGTATCTCCTCCATTGAATGCTAATATTGTTGGTTGCAAATAGGTTTTTTGCATTAAACGAAATCCTGATGGCATCATTGAGCGTTATTATATTTAGCTCATCTTATGGCCAAAGGATATCATAGATGAGATTGATTATATTGTCAGATAAGATTGATTATATTGTCACACTTGGTCTTGATGTCAATCCCACCACTATTTTTCTTATCATTTCTTTTGTCCTTTCAGACTAATGGCACCATAACCAACGTGATGTCAACAATTCCTTTCCCCATAGTCACCTTTATTAACCAATCTTTATGACTAAACCACTTGGCTTTAGAGATCATCTTCATGTTTGTCACCTTTATAAAATTCTTTACAATCTCAAACAGGCTCCACAAGCTTGTTTTCATCATCTCCATCTAAAACTACTTGAACTCAACTTTGTCCCCTCTAAATCAGACACCTCTCTCTTCATTCATGAATCCTGCTCCACACTACTTGTCTCTTTGTCTATATGGACGATATCTTGGTAATAGTTTTTTCACAACCCTTCATTAATTCTCATATTCATGACCTTGACTCCACCTTTTCCATTAAAAACTTAGGTTCACTTCATCATTTTCTCGATATCGAAGCTCGAACCACTTCCTGTGGTCTTCTTCTCACGTAAGCTTAGTATATCAAAGATCTTCTTCTTAGCACAAACCTTGAACAATCTAAACCAACTTCGACACCTATGACCCCCACTCTTCCACTCCCCAAAAATCATGACATTCCTCTCTATGATCCCATTCAGTATTGTAATATTGTAGGAGCTCTCCAATATCTTTATATTACCCGTCCTGAAATTAAGTTCCTTGTAAATAAAGTATCTTAATTTTTACATTGTCCTACTAACACTCATTAGATTGCTGTCAAACGAATTTTGTGATATGTTTGTGCATTACTTCTTATAGTCTTCACAGCACCAAATTCACCTCCCTAGCACTTCATGCCTACTGTGATGCTAGTTGGGATGATTATAAATCAACATCTGCTTATCGCTTCTTTGGACCCAACTTCAATTCCTAAAATGCCAAGAAACAACCTATTATTGCCAGAGCTAGTACTAAAACTAAATATCAAAAGCATTGCTCACATTACTGCCAAACTTTGTTGGCTCACATCTCTTCTTGGTGAGTTTGGCTTGTTTCACTTATAACCTATTCTTTGTTGTAAAAAACCTTGGTGCCACATTCCTTGTCGCAGATCCTGCCTCTCATACTCATACAAAGCACATTAAGATCGATATTCATATTGTTCACGATCTAGTCACTTCTAAAGCTCTGTTATTAGACATATATCCTCAGTTGACATTGTTAATCTCTCATGACCAAGGCCTTATCTTCCTCTACGTTTCATTGTCTTTGAGACAGACTACTATTTCATCTCATCATGAGTTTGAGAAGGGCTAATGACACATGTCCTATTTTTCAGAAATCTTAACTCCATGTCACTTTGTTATCAATCCTCTTTAGTTATTTCTTCTTATCTTGTATCTCATCATCATGTATATCAATGAACAACACAAGCACATTACTCTAAAAAATTATTTATTTCATAAGTTATTTATGTTACATAGCACTTCGCTGATGTTTTGTTGGCAAGGGAAAAATTGGAAGGTTCATGGTGTTTATAATCAACGTCAATATTAAAGGTGGAAATAGGTGAGACTGGTTTATTTTGGTGGATTAAATTATTGTTATACAGAGAATGAGAAGAGAGAGGATTTGTTGTGGCCAAATTTGTTTTGGGTGGAATATGGCGACTTTGGAGAAGGATTTCATGAGTTAGGGGATGGGAATGGAGTTCATTAAAGAATACATATTCAGGCCACAAGTTGAGAGCAGTAATATTCGCTGCCAATATTTCTGTAAATGATAGCATTGAACTTCGTTGATGAAGCCGATTCATTTGCTACCGTAAGATCGTTTTTTTGCAAGCATTCCACAAAGGCCAATGATACAGGAAAAGACCTCTTACGTTAAAGAGGATAAGAGCCAGCATAACAACATTTAATCTTCCGAAACTAGGTTTGAAGGTTGCGAAGAGCTTTTGGGGTTGAGAGACCTGCTTGTATGGTTTAAAATTAATAGACAACGCTTTATAATATTAGAAATTAGAAGTACTAAAAAAGGAATTTTGATTGAATTATTTTAATATAAATTGTTATACGACCGATTACTAAATGTGATATAGTTTTTATAATATTAACAACAAATTTAATAAAATAACTCGATAAATTAAAATGTATAATATTACATTTCTAATAATACAAGGCATTTCTTATTAATATTAAAATATAAAAGTATGTTTTGAAAAAGTTAATGAAAGGTTCAACTCATAAGAATCTAATTAATTAAACTCTTCAATTAATAGTTTAAATTATTTAAACATTATTAAAGAATAAGATAATTATCTGCAGGGCTAGAAAACTGTTAAACATAAAAAGATAGAATTAAACATAGTCCAAAGCTTAAAACACGATGGATCCACTCAAAAGAGCAAGAAACACGGACTCGGTTGCTGTTTTCCGGAAGAAAGGGATCACGAGACGAACAGAGAAATGTTCTCGGTTTGACAAGTATTATAGCATATAACTTAGAAACAAGTTTCGATAAATGCATTTTGGTTTAGTAAGATAACACGAGCCAGGAACATGTTCAACTTCAAACTTACTTCAATGCTTTCCAAGTTCATCCGCACGCCCAGAAGTGGTCGGAGTCGTTCGAGGTCTTTTGTCACTGCTGCGCCGAGACCATTGCAAGTAAGTTGTGACTTTATCAGCCCGTATGTGTACATTTCCTTAAGCAAGCCGCTTGCATCTTAACTACAGAATTTCTTACCTTTTAAGTGCATGAATTCATGTATGTTTATGTACATAATGCATTGGAATGCAACGATTAAGATCCATTTGGAACTATTCATACGATTTATGGAAAGAAACTGGATACTAACTATTGGCAACAAACCTTTGGTTGGTGGAAATTACAGGTCAGTAAAAAGGATAAAGAGACTGCAGAGACATGTCAAAACATAAAAGAAGCAGCAGACGCAGTTAAGGAAGGTGCAAAAGAAGTCAGGGAGACGAGTGAATTTATAAAAGACACAGCTGCTTCCGCGGCTAAAAAGGTCATTCATATGATTCCAGCACCCGAACCCATTAAAAGTAATTGCAAAAGCATTTAAACAGAAAGACATGCATTCTTTGTTTCAGGTTACCAAAATGACAAAGGAGGTGACCGAGAGAGTAACTGAAGCCACTGATGCCATCAAAGAGAAGACTGTCGACTCCGTTTCAGGAGCTTGGGGGACTGCCAAGGCGACGACCGAAATCATAAAGGACAAAATCGTGGGAAAGTGAAATAGAATTAGACCGTAAACATAAACAAATCATTTGGCTTGTTTCCTTTTCCATGGAAAATAGTTGCGTGAGCCTTTAAGTTCTATCGATTTCTGAATGTTTCAAATGGATGATTTCTAATGGTCAAAAGTAGCTTATTCATTAATGGAATATAGCTTCGTTACAATAAGAGAAAACGAAGTACGATGGACTACAAGGTTTTGCCAAAATGGACATTTGTTTAGCAAATATGAAATACAGTTCCAAGAGCAGTTAACCTGGCATTGCAATTCCTAAATATTGTTAATTTTGAAACTCATAAAGAAGATGAAATAGTAGGTATCTAGCTTGTGATGTCAAATACAGTTTCAACTTCAACAGTATACAACAAAAGGAGCCTATTTAATCTTTCCCTTCTTTCCTATACCAAATACGAGATTTATACTGACTATTTTCAAAAAAGCTAGCAGTCATCGATTGCATACCAGCACTCATTTGTTGAGCATAAAAACTCCATAGATAAAGCTAGCAGAAGGTGCTCTTCAAACAAGAAACCAAGTATTCAAGACACCATGTCTGAATCGAAATTCCTCCAGTACACTCAGCCATTATGGGTAAAACATTGTAAATTGTAAAGCATAGCTTCCATTTATGGGGAATTGACAGTGGCATATATGTTGGTCTAAAAGCAACTCAGCGTCTTGAATTTGATTTGTTAAGGCTGTAACCTATTTCACATCGCAATTAAACCTAAGCTAATGCATACTTCTTTATTTCCTGAAGTCCAGTGCAATAGAAAACAAAAAACAAGTAAGATATTTCTGAAGTTTTCAGTAAATGGAGGGTGAGTATCCATTCACTTGCTATGATTTTGAATAAAGATGTCTTTCATGACTGAATCTACATACAAATTAAAGAAGCCAATGAATCCAAGGCTTCAAGGTAATATACAAGTGTAAAACAAGTAAAGAATAAGTAATATTTCAAAGAGACAATTCGACAAATAGATGAAAAGTAAAGACTACAAGACTCTTTCAATAAAATTTATTTTTGACTAAATAATTATAAAGTAGCCTACTAACTTTTTCGATCATTAATATCTAAAAGACTCTTCTTTTAACTCTTTTCTTTGAGTAAAATAAACTTCTCAAAAAATCCTCATAAATTTTTATAGTTGTGAAAAATAAGATAATAGTTGAGTGATTATGATTATAAATTGTTATTGCCTTAACTTGAATCTGTTTTATGTCTTCAAAAATTTTCTTAACCATATTGTTTGACATGGTATTGATGTTGCAGTCATATATTTAACTTCGGAGGAAGATAATGTACTAAAAGATTTCTTCCTTAAGCCCTAGGAGATAACATTATTTTCACAAGCAAAACTATAGGCCATTTTACTTCGTCAATTATTAATTGAACATGCTCCATTGATGTAACAATATTTATACAAATTCAGATTAGTAGTTTTGCCATACCAAATTCTAAATAACCTAAAGCATCTCAATAATATCTTACAGGATTTTGTATAAACTATGACAAGATATTAGTGGCTAGTTCAATAATTGGTCTTTTTTATTTATTAAAATAGAGTTGACCTTCAAATAGACACGACCCTCGTCCTTTCTTTTTTATCACTCAAGTTTAATTTTTTTTGTTGCCCACGAAATGTTTTAGGAGGGTCTTAATTATGGGAAGATGCCGTTAAGTTATCTGCACTCAAACTAATCTCCGCTCAAGTTAAGTAAGTTCTTTGTGGGAGGTAAAACTCTGGCCTCAAATTTTAAACTGCTGCAAACATATTCTTTTTGTGAAAAATTTTCCTCATCACATTATTTCATTTCTAGCTAGCCCAAAGTCGTTATTCCCTCCTTTCAAATTCGTAGATCATATGTTTCTTAAATTCATCTATAACTATTATTAATGCCACTTTATATTCGTAATCGTGTACCCAACACAGACTGTAAATTAATATAGAAAGATCTGGCTTTGCTAAAGCAGCACAGCAGTCTATAAGATCTTTGGAAAGGCACACCGAGTGAGTGCAACATCAGGAATCGGTTCTTATTCTTGCCTTCGCACGATTACCAACTAGGTAAAAGAAGAAGGAACCAAGACACCTAGATCATATCATATTGGCACAAAGTCATACGACAATCAGAGCGCCAACTCTGTTCTTGGTCCCACAAACTTTATCTTTGCGGTCTGAATTAGTTGGTTCTGAGCTTTTAATGAACTTTTCACTGGACACCCTTTGTAATAATTCTTAAAAAATGTTGATATTTTGAAAGAATTCTCTATAATTTGACTACGTGAGATTGAATTATATCGTTGTTCTATTAAAAGAACAAAAACACTGAATCCAATTTATAGAACTATGCTGTTATGACACTGCATGTTTGCAAATTGCATGCTAGAGCATAAAGACACTCGTGAAGGATGAACTTATGTCCCTGAAGTTCACGAAAGTCCCACTTATGTTGCCCGACTTTCTTATTTTAATGACGATAAAGAGTGCGTACAAGTTGAAACCGTTAATTGCGCGGAAGCTATTTACTGGAAAAAGCAAAGCCTGCAACTGCTCGCCCTATTTCTTGTTCTGCTTTTAGTTAATAACATGTATCCACCTTTTCTTTTTTTACATCAGAAAGCTCAAAACTAAGGAAAAGGATTAACAAAACAAGCTTCTTCTTTACACATAACTGAGTGATGCTTATCAACTGAAACCCCTTTGGAATTTGAGGAAGATGAGTATAGTAAAGAAGAACCCGAGAAACTTGAGTTGTTGCTTGTTGGAAACAAACTTGACATCGGCGGCTTCGATGAAGACGTTGCTGGAACCACGTTTGAGGATTTATTTCCTTGAACATTAGTTGTAGGAGATTCTTTCAGGAGCATATCAACCTTTGCATACTCCTCTCTATCATGTTTGATCTCCTTCAACATTGCCGCAACATCTTTCATGGTGGGTCTGTCATCAGGCGAAGAATTTACACACAACAAGGCAATGCCCAATGTCTGCATCATTTCTTCTATATCTGATTCCGGTCTAGACAGTAAGCTTGGATCTAGCACTTCAATTCCTCCTCTCTTCTGTCTAACCCAATCCACTACATGTTGTCCATCTGGAATCGTTGGATCAATTGGCTGTTTCCCTGTCAAAACTTCTAATACAACTACTCCATAGCTATAAACATCAGTCTTCTCTGTTATCTTCATCATGTAGCCGTACTCTGCATTCAAAGTTATAAATAGATAAGAATTGCATAGGAATTCTGAGAATGGAGAAATTCAAATGTTTGAAGTAACTTGCTGCATCTTGTTTTCTTCTCTTGTTGGAAGAAAACATACGTAGTATAATTCTACAGGACAATACATGTCTATAGCAAACAATTGGTTTTAAGATTTTTGGGTTAGATACACTTCAGATATTGTAAGAGTACAAAGTAAAACAAACTCTAAACAGTAGTGGGGGTATGAACGGAGAACTTACCAGGAGCAATGTATCCGTAAGAGCCAGCAACAGTGTTGGAGGAGCGAGCAAAATCACCACCATCAACCAGTTTGGCAAGGCCAAAATCAGCAATGTAAGGCTCAAACCCAAGGCCGATAAGGATGTTGTTAGCCTTGATATCCCTGTGCACAATCGGAGGAACACAATCATGGTGCAAATAAGCCAAGCCCTGTGCTGCTCCCAAGAGAATTTGGTACCTAAGTTCCCATTCCAATGAGTTTCCGGTTCGCTCATGAAGTAGACTACCCAGGCTTCCATTAGGCATATAATCATACATAAGCAGTCTTGTGTTTCGATTCCAACAACAACCTAAGAACCTAACAATGTTCTTGTGCCGTATGGAGCCAAGAGTTTTCACCTCTGCTGAGAAGGAATCACGAACAGAACACTTCTCATCCTTATATCCACTGTCTGCAGCCATAGCATTTGGCCATAACTTCTTCACGGCGATTACCTCTCCGTTGTCTATATCAGCGCGATAAACAATCCCAGAACACCCTTTTCCGATCACATTAGCATCCACAAGGCATCTTAGAACTTGGTCAACTGAAAATTTTAACTTCTGGAATGGAGTGAATTGCCAAGGCCATGAATCTCCCAACTCAGAATCATCGTCATCTCTAATGGCTCTACGTGCACGAACAATTGCAATTGTCCCCATAACAACCATTGCCACTGTGAGTGTGATCAACAGTGCTATTGCTAGCTTAAGTGTCCGAGACCTCCTAATGTCACTTTCACCACTTGCTAATCCTTTCCTTCCAGCTTCAGTATAGAAACACGAATCCTGGATAGAAGTACACAGGCCTTGATTGCCAGTCAAGTCTGCGGGTGATATTTGTCTAAACAGCTTATTATCAGGAAGATAACCTGTGAAGCTATTGTAAGACACATTAAGAGAAACAAGATTGTCAAGCCCTGCGAGTGGAGTCAAATCTCCCTCTATCTTGTTGTGCGAAAGGTCTAACATTGATAGCTTGGTCAATGCAGCTATCTGACGAGGGATGGGACCTGTTATACCATTACAACTAAGATTCAAAGCAATCTCAAGTGTTTCAATTTGACCCAGTTCGATGGGAATGGTGCCAGTGAGCTCATTGCTTCCCAGGTCAAGCAACTGAAGACTTGAACATAGGCCCAGCGACGCAGGTATTGATCCAGAGAGCAAGTTTTTGCTCAAGATAAGTTTGTTTAAGGACACAAGGCGACCCAGACTTGCAGGTATCTGACCCACCAATTGATTAGCCGAAACATCCAGGACTTGGAGCCCGGTTAGATACGACAATGAGTGAGGCAGAGGACCTACTAAAGTGTTGTTGCTAAGGTCTAAGAATTGCAACTCTGAGCAGCTTCCAATGTCATCTGGGACCGATCCCGAAAGACGATTGCTAGCAAAATCAAGAAAATTCAGGTTCCTAAGGCCCCCAATTTCTTTAGGGATTCCACCAGTAATCCTATTATTGCCTAGCCTTAAGCGCACAAGAGAACTACAATTGCCAATTTCTGGTGGTATAGAACCAGAAATGTCATTATCTATCAAAAGTAGTTTGGTCAGGTTTTGAAGTTGAAACATGCCTGGAGGAATAGGGCCAGTGAGTGAATTTTGTGACAAGTCCAGTTCTTGGAGGCTGCTGCAACCGGCCAAACTTGAAGGAATGCTCCCTTCAAGCTGGTTTTGCCAGGCAAAGAAAATAGTAAGCTTTTTTAACTGTCCAAGTTCTGGTGGAAGCAGTCCTGAGATTTGATTATAGTCAACCTGCAACTGTACAAGATTCCTAGCTCTAGAAAGACCGGATGGTATAGAACCAGAGACGTTGTTGTTACTAATCATGAATTCTTCAAGCTCCAGAAGGCCTCCTAGAGAGACTGGGATGATCCCAGAAAGAGAATTCAAGGAAAGATCTATCATTTTTAAACTAGTACAGTTTCCAATCTCTTCAGGGATAACTCCAACGAGATTGTTCTGCCATAAAAACAATTGCTCAAGCTTTTGAAGCTTGCCAATCTCTGAAGGAATGGAGCCAGAGAGACTGTTGCCATACAGATTTAAACTTACAAGCTCAGAGCAGTTACCTATGTCAGGAGGAATCTCACCAGAGATAGATGTGACATATATGGACAAAGTTCGCAACTTTCTTAGCTTACCCAATGAAGCAGGCAAAGAACCAGCAAGTCCCGTCTCAGCCAGTCCCAAGGAAGTCAAGTTACTGCAATTTCCAAGCTCGTCAGGGATTTTCCCAGCAATGTCCTTGTTACCTCCAACTCTAAGAACTTCAAGATTGGATACTTTTCCTAGCTCTGCTGGAATATTCCCACTGAGTCTATTATCAAAAAGAACCAACTTTTCTAGGCTAATGCAGTTGCTTAGCTCAACTGGTATTTTGCCAGTTAGCTGATTAGAGTTCAAGATCAACTGCTCAAGACTTTGAAGCTGGCCGATTGTTGCAGGAATATTGCCGACAAGACTATTAGAGCCTAAATCAATAACTCTCAGTGAAGCACAGTTACCAATATCGACTGGGATGGTTCCAGTGAGATTGGCGTCATAAATGACCAGTGTAGTGAGGAAACGAAATGAAGACAGGTTAGCGGGTAAAGAAGACTGAAGAGGAACTGATCGAATGTTTATTGCTGCGACAAAACCTTGAGAAGAACAAGTTACGGAGGTCCAGTTGCATGGGGTTGTGTCAAGTTGGTTCCAGTTGGAGAAAAGAGAAGGTGGTGAAGAAAAAGAGTGTAGCCAAGAGATGAGTATTGAAGCTTCATGGTTTGGTGCAGCGGAGGAGGTGCAAAGAAGACTTGAGAGAAAAGTAGTGAAGAAAAAGAATGAAAACGAAGAAGAAGAAGAAGAAGAAGAAGAAGAGAAGAGGAGGTAGTGCCTCGAGCTGGGCATCGACATTTGCCTCAATTTCCAAAACTT
>JANITX010000212.1:83071657-83086389 GCA_027564395.1 Erythroxylum ulei | reverse complement strand
TAATAATATACATGTTTCCCATACATCTCTATGTATATGTATATTACTTACAAAAGAATCTTGGTACCTTATGACCAAATATATAATGCTCATACAGATAAAACTAAACTCTTTTGTTTTATTAATAATAAATATTTTCATTACAAAATTGTAACTGAAAAAGATAAAGTTACATGTAAATACACTTACTTTCCAGGGCACTATATTTACATAACTCCAACATAAAGTTGGAAGGGGAATAAAGAGTTTATGAAGAAACAAAATAGGCATTATGATTATGTAATATGGATGATCACATGAGGAAAACTTGCTTCAAACTCCATAGATATCTTGATTAGTATAAACAATGCAAGGAACAAAGCGAAAGGTTACTAAAAAGAACTTTACAAACTTGTCTAATAATTATATTGACTGTGATAATGAAATAAATTGTAAGTAAGTTGACTAGAGTTTAACCTTGATTGATATTATATATGCGACAATAATCATGCTAAATGAAAGGCTCCAGCTGATGGCAACAATCATTCTAATTGTGCTCACTTCAAAGATTTTTGAGGTTCTGTTCTTAAAGTTTAACTTTATTTTGTATTAAGTTTTATTAACCTAATAGATTCAGATTCTTGGATTACTGAAACAAGGGCTACTTATGACATATGCATTAACTTTGATTTTTTGTATCAAACTTACTCTTGTGGTAGACTATAATAGTTTATTTACCTGATGGAAATATTAGCCTTGTTGAACAATGGGGAGATATATACATTACTAACAAAATTACCCTTTATGAAGCTTTATACACCCCTAGTTTCAAGTTCAATTTGTTATAAGTAAACAAACTCTTTGAATCTTCATAAATTATATTTGGATTTTATTCTACATATTGTCTTTTTAGCGAACCTGCAAATAGAAGAACTTTTAATTGTAGACTAAGTGATTGGGAGATTGTATATATTACATAAATCACCAATCTCTTTTGAAACTCTAAAAGTGTACTCTTCTGTTCATACCAAACTTATTATCTTGAGAAATACACTTCATGTTTTAAAAATATCAGCACTATGTGTTGGTTGTCAACATTGTAATAAAGTGTCAAATTCCAAAAAATTTTATGGCATCACATGTTAGGCCATACTTCAATTGTTATTCAGAAGCATTCACAAATAGAAGATTATTTTTCTAATTATGATTTTATATATGGAAATTTTCCTTTATCAAACTATTGTAGGAACTTTGGTTTCCAAAAAGCTTTACTAAAAATTCCATTCCATATAAAGATAAATTTGTACCAAAAGTTTTTAAATACATTTTCAAAAGCTATAATAATAGAAAAAAAAAGCTTACAAGATTTATGATATTGCATCTAAATCCATTACTTTATCTAGAGATCTAGATTTTTATAAAGAGCATTTTCCTTAAAAGGAATGCATTTATAAAACTTATGAAGTCTCTCTACCTATTGACACTTTCACAAAAGATTGACTATTACCTATAGATAACTCTCCTTTACATAATATTCAAAATATTAAGCATAATGTTTCCTCTCCTCATTTATCCTTTATTACACCTTTACCCTCTTTTATCTTATAATCCTTTAACCTTTACCACTATTAGACAGAGTTCAAGAGAATATAAAATTCCTGCATGATTGGATGATTCGTATATAATGCATTTCAATCTCCACATACATCATTTACAACTGATTTTATTCCACAGTCATCATCTCACACACCATACACATATCCTTACACACACCATACACATATCCTTACACTCATATAACTTTACAGCTACTTACATGTCATTCTTAACAATTGTGACAAAATTCTAGGAACTTATTTCTTATAGGCAAGCCAAAAATCATCTTGATTAGATTTATGCTATGCCAAATGAATTAGATGCTTCTGAACATAATTTGACTTTGAAGTTAACTTTATTCCTTGTTGAAAATAAGACTATTTGGCCTAAAAGGGTTTACAAATTCAAGCTTAAGATTGATAAAATTACAGATAGATTCAAGACTAGGTTAGTTACCAAAGGGTACAATCAAATTCATGGTGTTCATTCTGTTAATAGTTTTTCTCAAGTTAAAGTTGTCATAGTCAAATTGTTTGTTGCTCTAGCTATCATAAAGTCCAGCCTTTAGATCAATTAGATATCAACAGTTGCAGATTGGATAGGTTTTTGAATCTCACATATGGAATAATGAGTTTATTTCTAGCTTAAAAAATTTTGACTTTACTTGTTCAATTGTGACCCATGCTTATTTGTTAGAAATCAAGACTCTCAATTTATTTCTATTTAATATATTTAGATGATGTTTTGATTACTGTAAATTTAGAAAAGGAACTTTAACATCTTGTATAAATAACTAAAGATCACTAATAGGATACTGTTACAAAGGTTTTCCTTCGGCATTGTACTTATCTGCAAGACGCACCTACTCTTTTGCACGACAATCTTACTTAGGTTCCTCTAAGCAAGGCTCAGCCTTCCCACGTGATCGTCAACCAACTATCGAGTTCTCAAATGTCTCATGACTCTCACAGTGTTTAACTCCACACTCGCAAGACAATTGCGGAAGCACTAGAATAGTAAAGGCAACAACAACAACAACAAGAAAGAGATACAGCTAAAAGCTAACCTTCATTACTTCCCTCAAAATATACAAATGAATACTCTCTCAATCTCTGTTCTCACAACACTCTCCTCTTGATTTTAAGATCAAGGCTTAAATGAGCTATTTATAGGCATCTTTCAATGACTAAGTTAGAATCTTAATAGAACTTTACTAGCTAAGATCACAGTCTTACCCTTATCAGATTACACCAGACTAACCAACAGATGACATCTCCATCCAATTAGGACTCTATCTAATAAGATTAAGCAACATCACAATAATAAGATAAAAAGATTACATTATCTAAGGATGATTATCCATATCCATGAAGATCTCCTCTATCTTTAGATGATCTTTCCACATGATCTTTATCTCTTAATGCTAATGTACGTCCACGATGATCTTATCCGCCACATCATCCAAGATCTCCTCATCTCTATCCGTTGATGATGAGTCATTCAAGCTAATAGCATACTGGTCTAATCTAATGCTTACCTATGCCAACTCCATTAACCATGGTCCGTCCATTTGAGCACACACTAAGTCC
Source organism: Erythroxylum ulei (assembly GCA_027564395.1). Classification (NCBI taxonomy): domain Eukaryota; kingdom Viridiplantae; phylum Streptophyta; class Magnoliopsida; order Malpighiales; family Erythroxylaceae; genus Erythroxylum; species Erythroxylum ulei. Next base: position 83,083,225 of record JANITX010000212.1, on the reverse strand, counting down.
TTAGTCCATCAAGAACTTAGCTTTAGCCAAATCAGCTCGTACAAGTTTGAAACTCTACCAAAACTTGCACCATGCTTGATCTACTTGCTAGGTAATCTTGGAACTCTCGCATATTCCCGTCATGCGTGTGATCCAGCTAACCTTTCATTCAAAGTCCGTCGCAAGCCTTTTTTTGGTCTCGCATCCGAATCTTGCATCTCGTCCAAGATTTTCGCCAATGCGCACTAATGCATGCCAATGCTTGACATTGCCCCTTCTCATCTTTGCCTTCTCGCAAGTCTTTGCCTTATTTCGTTGTTCCCCGTGTCGAACACTGATCAAGGCTCGCTAATGCTCGCACAATTCCTCTATCTCGAACTTAGGGGTCTAATAGATACTATGGTTTTCTTAGTCCTTCACTCATTTTATAAAAGAACAAAAAACAAAAAAAAAAACTCAAGGCATTCAGTAGAAGCTAAAAATAAAAGTCTTTTTTTCTACCGTGTTAGCTTCAATGGATCTCCGATTTGTTAAAGGACCTTTATGTTGACATTCAACTATCAATTCCCCTATTTTGGGATAATTAAGCAAACACTTCACATAACAACTAATTCATTGTTTCATGAATGCATTCTTTTCACAAGTTCATATTCAAGTTGGGCTTTATAGACTTGCATCAAACGCCGACTTGAATAGGAATGTACAAACTGTAATTTGTCAACAAACCCTGAGAACAATTCCACCTTTCAAATACTTACATAGGAATGAGACGTCAAACAGAGAAACCACTCACTGCCTTCTGTTGTAATCTGGTGGATCCAAAAGAAATGGTGAATTAGATTTTATAAATCCATCCTTAACTGGAAACCCAAAATCATTCGTCAAAATATATAGTCCAGGCTAGTTAAATTTGATATTTGAATCCAGTTCTTTTTCATCTCCCCGCTCAATTGTTATTTCACTTATTTTTTATAAAAACTTTACAGAAATATTTTTATTACATAAATTATTAAATACTTTCTTTATAATTTCAGATAATTATTAGAAAATTATATATATATAAATATAAATATACCCTTTTAGAAGTCAAGAGGACGGACGTGGACGAGCGAGCCAGCATTGACTGGATTGGGAAGGAGAGAGAGGTCGGTCTGTCTTCACAAAATCACGCCATTGCCCATTGGGTTATGTTGGGGAATCCAAAGCAGAAGGCGAAAGCCAAAAGCCTGCTCAGTTCTCTCTCCGTTTGGTCCATCTGATTGTTGATATTCCCCAGAGTCCAGGAATCAATTTACATTACGCGCCTGCTTTGCATTTGCACCACTGTCTCACACTTCAACTCCTTTTTAATTCAACTTTTTCTTTGTTATAAATACAACAACTTAACTCCTACTCTACACTCTTATAAATGTTGTATGCTTGTTCGCATTTCCTCAAAAGAAACTAAAGTTAAAGCAAAAGCAAGAGAAGACCCAAAGAAGACCAAGAGTCGGTGGTACGGCCAGAAATACCAAAAAGCAGATGGCGTCGGTAACCAAGGTGGTTCTTTCACGGCCGGTGACCTTCGTTACTGGCAACGCTAAGAAACTCGAGGAAGTCCGTTCCATCTTGGGTCACTCACTTCCCCTTCAGTCCCACAAGCTTGATCGTACTATCCCTCCCTCCCTCTCTCTCTTCTCTTCTCTTCTCTTTGCTTTTAATTTTTTTACAAAAAAAGTCTTTCCTTTTTCCATTTCTAGATAAAAATTGAAGGAGATTTCTTTCTCTGTTGTGAATAATATTTTCTGGAATGTCGGATCTTGCAGTTCCCGAGCTTCAAGGTGAACCTGAAGCTATCTCTAAGGAAAAGGCTCGTTTGGCTGCTGAGAAGGTAATTTCTAGCTTTTTTCTGTAAATATACGTGAAATTCCTTCGACTTTAGTGTTTATTCTTGTGTAAATGATCTTGAAGATCAAAGGGCCGGTTCTGGTGGAGGATACCTGTCTGTGTTTCAATGCTCTGAAGGGTCTTCCAGGTATATATTTCAGTTTTGCTCTTATTTCTTCGTATTCTTCATCATTATGTGGATTAATTTTATGTTTTGTTTTGATTGCAGGGCCATATGTGTAAGTTTCCTTTCTGTTTTCCTTTATATGACTAAGGGGTGTAGCTCAATTATTGAATTTGTCGAAAAACGTTACTGATTTCTGGAACTTGTGTAGTTACGGAGTTTAACTGCAATTTGATGGCTTTATGATATGTAATGTTATTTTGTGGGCTTAGGAGTTTCTTGGATCTTTAGGTACATGTATATTTAGTAAGATTTAAATTCACATGTTTTTTAAATGCTTTTTCATATCTGTATCTTTCTAATGTAACCATTGTCGTCTTCTTTAACTGTATTGTTGCCTCTAATACATCTTTAAAGTACAGCATGTGAATTGCATGCACTTTGGATCTTGAATTAAATTATATTTTGAATGTTGCTGATGTTGTTTTACCTTATGTTATTATGGTTTTTTAGTATCTAAATGCAATTTAATGTGTTTCCCTTGAACTGCAGTAAATGGTTTTTGGACAAGACTGGTAATGAAGGTAAAGGACCTAATTTCTTTTATTGTAGGAAAGGTAGATGTACTTGTGGTCTGTGTTAAGATCTATATTGTATATCACGTTGTTTAGGTCTGAATAATATGTTGATGGCGTATGAGGACAAGTCAGCTTATGCCCTTTGCGTCTTTTCTTTTGCTGCTGATGCTGACTCTGAACCTGAGACATTTGTGGGGACTACTGAGGTCTGTATCTGCCATTTTACTCATGGAAAATTTGCTATTTTGCTATTTCTTGTCATTCAGATTTTATACAAGATATGACTTGGTAATAGATGGCAATCTTACGGTAAAAAAAAGATTACCGGTTACAATTCCTTTGTGGGAACTGAATTTCTCATTCCACAAATTATGGGGCTCAATATGGTATTTTAGTTGCTAAGTTTGCTTCTTAAAGCCCTGATTAGTAGTTGAATGAATTCTCATGTTTGAGTTCATTGTCTTGAATATCAAATTTGGATTTTAGGTTTTACTGTCAAAGGTTGCATTGTTTTCTGAAGCAAATGTAGTTCTTTCCATATGTTTGGTAGAAAATTCATTTGCTTGAATAATTGTGTACATGTCTGTGTGTAAAATATTAAGTTGTCAAGAACAAACTTGATCCATTGACGGTTTACATTGATGTATGTAAGTTATGACTAAAAAGTTAATCCCTCCCCTCTTCTGCCCTTTCTGTATTTGCATTACAGGGTATAATAGTGCCACCAAGAGGACCCAAGGACTTTGGATGGGACCCTGTTTTTCAACCTGATGGCTATGAACAGACGTAAGTACCATTCCTATTGTTTGGACCCTAAGATTAACGGAGAATGTTCATCCGAATATTGCTCTATACTGTTTTAGTTTTGCTGAAATGCCCAAGGAAGAAAAGAACAAGATATCCCACCGATATAAGTCTCTTGCTAAGGTGAAGTCATACCTTGAAGCCAAGTATGAGTTTCACGTACCATCCGAACCAGATGCGAACAATGACTCTGCTGGGAATGATGTTGAGAAAGATACCCCAAAGAAGAGTGAGCACCTATATTATCCATGTTACACTTAGGTACCATTTCTGAAATTGTTGCTTCTCTGTTGGTGTTGATGTCTGCTAATTTTTGGTGTCAGGAAAAAGGGATGAGGATGATGAGGCAGGACATGAGGAAACGAAGCATAAAAAGGAAGAGAAGTAAAGATTGGAGTATCCTCCAGCTACAAACCTAATGTTTCAGAAATTATAATCAAGGCTCACTTGTTGATGCCATTTTGATATGTATGGAGTAAAATACTGGATCTATTTAGTAGGTATGATGCACTATATTGGACAATATATGGCAGTTAAAATTTAGCCTAGTACTCGAGATATTAAAGCACCCCTAATATATTAAATGATATGTTACCATAAAATCTTTGGCAGCTGCGTTTATAGGTGTTATTGCATGAATCGTGAGAGGCAGGTTATTCGGATTAATGTTATGGGTTTTATGAGATTTTATTCTGTTGTGCTTCTTTGTAGACTGTATGCATCTTTTTCCTGTTGATCATTGATCAGCAATTATTGATTTGTAGGGGATTGTTACATCACAGTAAGCTTTACACAAACTAGGAAGTTTCAGTGGTCTAGTGTTCCGTGGACAAAAATTGAGGTGCACATGACTGCATATTTCATGTTCAAGTGTGCTTGTTTCAACGCATATTTTACTTCCATCATGTCTATATCAATTTATATTTTTTGCAAAAAATTTGAAAATTTTAATAATACTTTTTTTTTAATCTATCATAACAGGTGATAATTAGATTTTAATTGAAAACTAACGAGATATTGATGGGGACATATTGTAAGGTCACCAGTCAAACAGTTAATCCAATGGTGTATTCTAATGCTCATGGTTGACCAAAGCAGATCAATGTGGGCAATATTAAAGTTGACCTTCTGTCGCAGGTAGATTTTTGATGTCTCGTGTGGTTGACCTGGACCCCAATTTTTTAATAACCCATCAACGACTATTCGTTATCTTGATTCTGATGTTTGGTGATATAGTTAGTATATATGTATTCATATTCACAATTTTTTAGTTACTCTTTTATTATTCAATTATTTCGTCTTCCAGTTCTTTCCCTCTCTTGCACTTGGAACCTTGTCAATATATTTACTTTCGGCTTCTAAGATTTAAGATTAATAAGTTCAAATATTATGTCTGTCATAAGCAAGAAAAGATGACCTGCTATTAATAATTATATTTAAATTAAACACAATTTAATAAATTAAATTTTTGATTTAAAATGTAGTAGGATCATCAAATAAGAGTAAGTTTTTTTTTTAAACAAAGATATTTCTCATTTAAAGATATATATAAAATCAACTTTACCAGAATAATTTTCATTATCAAATAAAAAATTGAAAAAAGTGTTAAATCAATGGAGGTTCTAATCAATGTTTTCGTGATAACAAAAGATAATTACTACTAATGAGTTTATTAATTTGATGAAAGGAATTTTAAGAACAAAATGAAATCATAGACTTAAGAAGATAGATAATAAAGAAAATTTGAAGTTTGCAACCATCAAAATGAAGATCAAACCAATATCAGAAAGAGATCAAGGCTCATCAAGATTATTTTTTAATTATAATATCATTTTATTAATTTGATAATCTAAAAGGTTCACTTTGTATAAACATTTAATCTTATTTCATTGCAGGAATCTTTTCATTCATTAAGAAGTGTTAAAAGTTTTTTATTTTAAAATAAAATTCTCTTGATTTTTCGAATGCTCTTTAGAGAACATTTTGAAAAATTTTTAAATTATAATTTTATCAAATAAATCGAGTTTGAGCATTTAAAATTATTAAAATCATATTTTTGGAATTAAAACTTGTATGCAACAGTGGTTGACCAATATATGTTAAAGTTACTAAATTTGATATACCAAGAATTTTTAGTAATATTAGGGGTTGTTTAATATGTCGTATTGGTCATACTAATATGTCTACTGGTTGACCAATGTCTTGACGGATAGTGACTTTGTGCATTCAATGCACTCCGGTCGACTAATATGCTATACTGGTCAACTAACACTTTGTAAATAATCATTGTGATGACTATTTTTTTTAACTCCAAAGATTAGTAGGAATCTCGAAACCCTATAAATACATATTTTTCCATTGGGTTTAGCATAAAAAAGTTTTTAAGTGTCTTTTACACGCATGTTTAAGTGCTTTTAACCATTAGTTATCATTGCCTCATATTTGTGTGAGCAAATCTCTTTAGAGTTATCAAGTAACAAAGTGAGATATTTTGAGTTGTAAGATTTGTTTAGAGTATTATTTTATTGTACTTTAGGGTGTGTCAAGTGGGATTATGATTTTTCTTCACCGTAAAAGAAGACTGTAAACGGTTTCTTTTTGTCAAGAAAAGATTGTACAATAGATGTTCTTTGTCTAAAAAGAAGAACTATAATGAAAGTTAAGAAGAGTTTTAGGAGTAGATGTAGGCAAGAGTTGTAATAGAGAACATAGGAAGAAGCACGAGTAAAGATTCCAAAGGGAAAGGCAAGTCTAAGAATAGGTCCAAGTCTAAAGATAACAAGTAGACCAAGACGTATCAATACTGCACCAAACCTAGTCATATAAGGAAGTTTTGCTACAAGTGGAAAAGAGACTAGAAGAAGCAGAAAACTAGAAAAATGGTGACAACAATAATAGTACATCAATATCCTTAAGTATAGATGATGAGGCATCAATGATTTATACGACTAGTGAGTGTCTCCACATTAGTCGCTTAGATTTTGAGTAGCTTGTCGACCTATCATTGTAATCCAAAGAGGGAATACTTCACCAATTACATGAGTGGTAAATTTGAAAGTGTAAGATGGAAAATTAGAGTTCCACTAGCATCATCGCCATAAGTAACGTCAGAGTTTAGACCAACATTAGGTGCTTGTTGACTTTGACAGGTTTACACATTCTTAACTTGTGCCTCAATTTATTATGTGTGAATATGCTTAATCAAGAAGGATACTGGTACACTTTAGAGATGGTAAGAGGAAGTTGTCCAAAGGAGTAGTAATAGTTGCTTGTGGTAGATTTTACTGCACCCTATACAAGACACACTTAAAGGTGTGTATTAAAGAACTACATTTTGTTGAAGAGAATACTTCTCCATATTTTTTGCACTAAAGATTGGGATATTAGTAAGAAAGAGATCAAATTACTAACTGACAATCACTTATCCTTACGAAAAGCAATGTTTATCTCAACACTTGTTATTATTGCATAACTGGAAAATAACATAGAGTGTCTATTTATAAAAGGCCTGCCATAAGAAAGGCTAAGCTAGAACTGGTGCACTTCAATACTTGCGGTCCCATTAAGGAGGATTCTTTGGGAAGTGACAACTATTTTGTTACTTTTATTGATAATACTACTCGCAAGACTTGGATCATCTAACTAAAGACAAACGGGTAAGTGTTTGAGATCTTTAGGAAATTCCATGCCAAAATGAAAAGGTAGACAGAGAGAAAGTTAAAGTGTTTCCAAACTAATAATGAAGGTAAGTATACCTCTAACAAATTTGAGGACTATTGTGTGAGACATAATATAAGACATAAGAAGATATAACCTAGTACCCCACAACACAATAGTGTTATCGAGAGGATGAATAGAACTATTATGGAGAAAGTTTAATATATGCTTTGAAGTCCAGCATATCAAAGTCCTTTTAAGGTGAGACAATTCTAATTGTAATATATGTGATCAATAAAAATCTCTTAGTCCGTTTGAATCTTGTCATTAAATAAGAGAGTATGGAAAGGGAAAGATCTAACTTATATGCAAATGAGGGTTCTTGGATTCAAAACTTTCAAGCATGTGCCAATGGAGTAGCGATTAAAGCTGGATTTGAAGAATACTCCTTATATTTTGTTGGATAGAGTGAAAAAGAGTTTGGCTATAGGCTCTATAATATGTTAAAACAGAAGGTTTTCATAAGTAGGGACGTAATCTTCTGCAAGCATGAGATGAGTGTAGATTGCAGAAGACAATACTACTTCCAGTGATTTGTTTTCCACTACTGTAGATTTTACCACTATTTCAATTTTCATTGTTCAGCCTACAGGTGAAGAAGACAAAGGATATGAGATGGCACAAGATGGTATGATCAAGTGCAATATGATGGAGATGAGCAACATGAGCCATATTTTGTGAGTAATGTAGATGAGGTCCATGAGCATTATAAGGAGAGGGAGTAACCTGCTTAAGTATTGGAAGATATCCAACTTTAAAGGTCAACTAAAGTAAAGAAGCCTTCGACTAGATACCCAAGTTCAGTTAATCAAAGACAAAGAGTCTTGGCTCAAGGCAATACAAGAGGAGATGGATTCGTTGAAGAAAAATGAGAATTATGAGATAGTAAATCTTCCCAAAAACATGAAGGCATTGAAGAATAAATGGGTGTTCAAGATTTAAAAAGATAGTGAGAAGTTGATGAAGCATAAGGTGAGATTGTGGTAAAGGGATACAATTAGAAAAAGGCTATCGATTTTGACAAAAAAAATCACCATTAGTTAAGATGACTTTTATATGCACTGTTTTGAGTCTAGTTGCGAGTATGGATCTGGAATTTAAATAGCTCGATGCGAAAAATGCCTTCTTATATGATGACTTGGATAAGGAGATACACTTAAAGTAGTCGAAAGGATTTAAAGTATAAGGGAAAAAGGACTTAGTGTGTAAGTTGAAAAGGAGTCTCTATAGGCTAAAACAAACACCAAGGCAGTGGTCTAAAATGTTTGATTCGTTTATGACAAGCAATAGTTATAAGCACACATTAGCTAATTCGTGCGTGTACTTTAGAAAATTTCCTAATGGTAACTTCATCATCCTTCTCTTTTATGCGGATCATATATTGATAAGACAAGATGTGGGCATAATTCTCAAGTTGAAGAAGGACTTGTCGAAGTCCTTTGACATGAAAGATTTGGGTCCTACAAAAAAGATTTTGGCATGGACATCATTCGTGCTAAGAAGACCAGAAAGCCGTGGTTATCACAAGAAAAATATATTAAACGTGTGCTTGAGAGGTTTAATATGAAGCATGTTAGTACACCATTAATAACTCATTTCAAGTTAAGCAAGCGAGTATATCCTACCATTAAAAAAAGAGAAAGAATACATGTTCACAATTTCATATTCCTCTAATATTGGCTCCTTGATATATGTCATGGTGTGTACTAGAACAAAAATTGCACATGCTGCTTAGTTAGTGGGTAAATTTTTATCCAATTTGGGCAAGGTACACTAGGAAGCAGTAAAGTGGATCTTCAAGTATTTGCGGGCACTTCCAGATTATGTTTGAGTTTTGGAGCTAAAGAACCAAATCTAGAGGGATAAATTGATGCTGACATGGTTGGTAATCTCAATAACAAAAAATTAACCTCACGTTACTATAGCCTTGTACTTTTATTAGGAAAAGAATACAGTTGAAGTCCCTCGCAAAGAACTATAAAGTAGTAAGGTTTGCTCTTATAGATTCTAGGTTACTTTATAAATTCTTTTCATCAAACTCCTTGTTTGAGGCATAAATGAATGTAATGAGCAATGGTGGTTAAATTTATGCTAGGAGAAAGTCATAGTGACTGTATTGATCTAAAAATGTCAACCTCCTAAGTTGGAATATAGCTAGATTAAAAGATATGATACTCCTTCCATTAAAATGAGCATCATGATTGTTAATTATGGTTCATTTCTTTTTAAAAATCAAAGGCCTTTTTGTAATAGATCTCTCTTTATTTTTGTTTCCACTAAGCTCACAAAATGAGGCTTATTTAGGGATAAGAAATCCTTAAGTGTGCAGGATATTCAAGCCCCTAACATTCTAAACAAAAAAGTTTATAGGAAACAAAAAGAATTTGGTTTTTTTCTTTAATCTTCTTCTTGTTCTACATTTGCTAGTGCTAGAATCAAATGCACATGTATTACTAACATTGCCCTAGCCATATAGCCCTAAATTGGTAGTTGTTTAATCGACCATGTTCTTTTTCATAATCTCCCCTATCATTAGAGATAATACTTATGTTAGATATCAAAAGGTTACCTTCTATAAGAGTCAAGTTATTTACACTCAGGTAATTCATGATATGCTTATCTGGTGGATCAATAGTCTTAGAAATCTTCAACAGGGAAGGAGCATCCATACCACATTACTGGAAGCCTCAGGATTATGTAAAACTTCTTCACCATGATAAATGTGGAAACCTTCAACTTTTGCCCATAAATCAGCTCAACCTTTTTATTAGATTGTACTTCCATATTCTTGACCCTCCATACCAACATCTTGTCTTCCTTCTTAGGCTTTTATAGGTATGTAATCTTGATAGAATCTTCAACGTTCAACCTCATTATTTTGATAAACTCCAGAAGCTCCTTGTCTTAGTTAACCTCTTTGCAGACATGTGCAAGACCAATCCTTTTTAGATTAGCTGTGTTCTCATCAAGACTATGAGTCTTCCTAATAAGCTAGTGATTTAATTGAGGTGCTCAGATGACCAATATTCCAAAGGCAATCTATGAAAATTTGCCCAAACTAGTAAGAATCTTAGTTTAGATCTATCCAAGGCAATGTTAGGATACCATTTGGTGATAAGAAAAGGTCTTTCCTAGACATGCCAAAAAAACTAGTTCCATAATCTTTTACACTTTATCCTTTGTCACACACTTAAAGATGAATAAATCATTTTCACCAACCAGTACATTGTCTAAGCCAAACCTCCTCTAGTTTAAGTACGCCCATTATTGGATGGTAGGAAAGGATAAACACTTTTTCAAAAAATATCCTACAAGCTTTGATTGCCATTTTTTGTCAGCGGGTTATAATACTTCCAATGAAGGGGCCATCGGATTGACATACCTCAATTTTCAAAAGGAATTTAGTTCTCCCACTGCCTTTCTTTAGGCACTTTCTAAAAAGGAGGCACTTTTGTAACAATAATCTTTGCATTCATATTCAAGCTAGGAAGCAGATGAAAGGAGAGGGTAGAATCTAAAGATGATGAGTAGGAAGTTAAGGTAGAACAAAGGTAAAGATAACAACAGACAACTGATTTTTCATACTATTAGTGATAAAAACAAAATAGGTAAGAGGACAGGAAAAGAAGGAAACGATGGGTAAATTGCTTTAAATGGAAATAAAAAGTTAAGGGACTTTTTATTTCCACTTTTGTTTTTCTGTTGTGATCTTTTTGTTTTTATTTTCAGTTTTCAATCTTTGTTTTCTTTCAAATAAAAACAAAAACATATTTGGTTATTAATGTCACTCTAATTGTAATTTTATCATTGATAATAATTATATATTATATAAAACTTCAAAATATTTTATTTTTAATTTAATAAATTTGTTTTAATCTCTTATATAATATTTATTAAAAATTAATAAAAAATTATGTTATTTTATTAAAATAAAATTTTAATTATAAATTATAAATGAATATTTATTTTAGATATGTTTCAATTATTAAATCAAATTATATTTGAAGTTTATATATTTTGAAGATATTTTAAATTTAATTATATTTATTAATAATTATTATATTTAATTTATTTATAGAATTAATTAAATTAAATTATTCATAGTTATTATTAATAATTAATTTTAATGTTAAATATATAATATTAAATTATTAAATGATATATATTTAGTTGATAGCAAATCAAATCATAAAAAAGTAAAAAAAAATTAATTTTGTATTATTCTCATAATTTTTTAAAACGGGAATAAACTAAAATGAAAATTACAAATAAAAATTCATACAAAAAAAATTTCATCTATTGAATTTGACAACCAAATAGTAAAAAGTAAAAATAGAAACTAAGTTATGAGTTAGAAAAAGGCAGGCTAGAAAATTAGGGAGGTTAGAGAGAGACAGAAGTCTCTCTAATCGCCCTCTTACATTTACAAAGAGTTCAGATCCTCTGTCTAATATTATTGTATCCAATAAATCTCAGTTTTTTATTTATGCGGGTCTCACA
>JANITX010000212.1:83048117-83062079 GCA_027564395.1 Erythroxylum ulei | reverse complement strand
GACGTGCCTTCTTTGTCTTGCAGGTACATCCACGTTGAAGTCATCACAAGAAGCAACCAACTCATAGATCCAAACGGAAACGTCCCGTTCCGCCAGAATCCGGCAGAACCACAGTGTGTTGCAATTTTAGTAAAGAACATGAAAATCCTACTACTAAAATTCTTATCCTAACATTGGAGCACATATCTGATAAGAATCCAATTAGTTGCTCTTCCAGCAAGGAGGATAATGGTCACACAAGAAAAGCTACAACTCATCAAGTGGAATTTCAAACTATTGTTTGAAGGAAATCAGACAGAAAAAAGAAGTAACTTATTATTTTTTTTGGAAAACTTGCCCTACCAATTAAACAACCCTTTAGAAGTAATAGATAGAGTATTAATTCTGACAGTATGTGATTGAATATTCTTGGATATGCGATATTTATAACTGTGAGAAAAAATATAAATAAAAGAGAAAGATTTTAATGAGATTGGACCTTAAAGTCCTCAAGAGTAAAAACTTCTAAAAAACACCGACACCCTTTTTGAAATATTTAAAAATTATTAGCACTGATTAATTAAAATATGTAGACATTTACAAAGCGTGTGAAAGGCATGAAGCCAATGCAAAGAAGAAGCCCGCAAAGGTTGGTGGTGGAAGAGTGGTTTTGAAGTGACAGAGGCAGCAACTTTCATTAACACAAACACCAGTAGGACATAATCCAAAATTGGGTGAAGAAATTAATGCGGTAGCATAATAGCATTCCCATAGCTTTATAGCGGCGAGCACAGGAATTTATCACATGCCCCTTGTGGGTCCCCAATTCACATGCAAAGCAATGCCATTTTTTCGCCATCCTCCATCCTTCCTGCCTATTCTTGTGGTTTTTGCTAATTGCCGTCACATTTTTGGAGTTGGGCAAGTGTTTGATATGATTCACATTTAATTTTTCAAGTGGAGGTTGCAACACCGCCACCAGCAAGTTTGAAATTAACATGGGACTGTAGGTAAAGTCACACTATTTCTTAAAGGCTTTTACGGCTCAGCAATGGGAAGCAGCAAGTAGCAGTTGAACCTTTATGCCTATTGTCTTCAGAAATTCGGTCATGTGGGCACATGATGTAGAATCGTCCGAGTTTCAAACTGATAAAAAAAGCGTAACGACAAGACAGGCTGGGTAAAAGGTTGAAAGAACAAATACTGCTATTTCTTTGCATCGTCTGTAACAAATGTAGAAAAGAAACAAAGATTGTTCGCTTGCTTGTATCACCAGACAAGAACCAAAATAAGAAGTAGATCATGTGATCAACCAAATCCTATCTAGACACAGAAGACTGGACAGTTTGTCCGACTGAGACTGACCCAAGACTTGACAGACTCTGAGACAAGGAACAAATAGATGAATTCATGAAAGGTGAGGTTAGGAGGAATTGGTAGGTGAAACAACCAAAGGCACAAATGGCAAATGGGAATACAAACTGTTGACTGTGGTAAAAACAACAACGCTTCTGCACCTGCTCCAAGAATCAATAACGGTATGGGGTTTGGGTTGGTTTTCAGGTAAAGCAGGCCGAGGTTGAGACTTGAGACTTATGACATGACACAATATGACATGAAGGACAAACCGGATGTAGTAAATATAATGATACGTGTAAAAACAAAGATGTACACTTACCAATACATGGAAATAAAGACCTGACACATGGGAATGGAGACCATGGATGGAATTTTGGGTAACAGGCAACCTAAATGTACTTATGGAAGGAAATAAGATAGAATTGATGAAACATACGGCCTAATTTGGCTAAGTAAATTGATTGAAATATTAGCAGACACGGCCTCTCCTGCAGCCAAGAGAACCAGCATTTGCTGTCATTGATCCAACCATTGCAGAAGACTTGGCTCCCAAGCTTGATGCACGAGCATAGCTAGCTGAAGCTCCAGCTCCAGATGGAGTGAAGTAAGCACCATTCAGTAGCAGGTCTCCCTCTGATCTCCAATTCCAGTTCTTCCATTCACTTTGAGATGTCTCCACCCTCTTGGTCACCTGTTAAAATATGTGGAAATACTTTATGCCCTCTTCCGGTATTAGTCTTAAATCAGTCAGAGGATAAAAAACTTGATAAGAAATTTATAAATACCTCCTTTGCAAAGGCGTTGGCTGGTGCATTATATCTATTGCCCTGACTGTTAATCGTAGGATTTCCACTTCCACCAATTGCATACATCTCCCAGTGCGTGTAATCATTGTTTACAACGTGGAAATACCCATGTCTACACCTGAATTTGTCATCACCCAACAAATTCTTAGTTCAGAGGATAAAAGGAATAAAAACTTTAAGATAAGATTAAGACATCTTTATGTTTCTCTTAAATATGTTAAAAAGGATCAAATTCGTGTCGATGCACTGCTCAAACAAGTTTTAAGGTAGTTGAGGGAAAGTTGCGTGCACTTCTTCTTTTTTAATAACAGTAGTTGAGCTCTCAATTAATTGGATTTCTCATTTTAATGCTAGAGCTACGACAAAACATGACAGCATGTTACCTAGGCATTCTCTGGATGAGTCCCTCTCCAAAATGGTTGTATGCAATTGTCACTTGCATCTGCTTATCTCTGACATAGGAATCGCTATGGCCCAGCAGCATCACCTGTATTGAATAGCAATTAAAAACAATTTTTCTGAGCTTTGATTTTAATAGAAACAAGAAGGATTTTTCATAAATTATTAACCAGCAGCACACCTCATTATGGTGGGTAAGATGATTGTTAGAAATGGTGATGGCAGTTGAACCCATGACAGCATCAACCAGGCCATCAGCACAATGAGATAGTGAATTGTGGTCAATCCAAATGTGGCTTGATCCAAAGATAGAGATGGCGTCACCGTCAGCCATTGTTCTCCAACCGTAATGGGTTGGCGAGCTCCTCACCAGAGCATTGCCGGTCGGCTTACAGTCATGAATGTGGAGACCATGGATGATCACATTGGTAACAAACTGGATTGTGATGCATGCCCCATTAGCAATGTGGACATTGACCCCACGTCCATCAATGGTCTTGAAGCTATTCATGATAAGTTCCTGCTTCAATTGAATCACCATGTCCCTTTTGAACACAATCCACAGTGGTACGTCCTGAATCACAGCATGACGCAATGTGCCTGGTTTTGGATTGACAGGGTCATCATCGCCAGGATCAGTAACGACATAAAAGCGGCCGTCACGACCACCAACGGCGTTTCTGCCAAAACCAATGCCACATTCGGCTAGGCGTTTGCGGTTTTTGTGCCAGTTCGGGTCACAGCGCCAGCAATCATCAATTGGGTTTCCCGTCCCACAAGAGAAATAGCCCAACTTCCTCCTTTCAGTACTGTTTCGGATGCTACTGCAATACGATATCCAATTCCGTTAGTTTTATTATCTGCCACAATACATATTGCCTTGGTGATTGATTTTCAATAGATGAGTGAGACGACCAAAAACAGAATAAATTCCATTGCTGTTGTGTGTCGGTGGTAGGGTAAATTCTAAATTGTCCTCGCGTTTCGCTTTCATAACACGTTTCTATTGTACTAAAGCCCAAGACCAGATCCGGCATGAACAGGCAAACATTGTCATTTTCCCAGGACCATTACGTCAATTCAATTCAACGGTAAAACTTATATTGATTTTGGATCTAGCGTCAGAAGCCTAAAAAGAGGGTATATGTTCGTTATTCTTGTCTTATAGTATACTTGTAAATACACTAACCTATCTATCAACGTCCAAAAGAAAACAACACTTCTGATACAGGAAATTTACACTATCCCTTCTGTAGCTGACCTTTCTACTGTTGTCAAACATCAAGTGCTATCATTAAAAAAAAATGCTTAACTAGAACATCGAGAGATATATGATCCAGATGAAAAAACACACCAAAAATGGGGCATTCACTCGAGGAAAATGTCAGTATGAGCACGTTACAAGGACCGAATTGATATGTGAAAGCAACGTATTAGGAAAGCCCCCAAAAGTTAAAGCATAATAGGTATGCCAGCATTATCCCTCGCGGTGCAATTAGGTTTATGGTCCGGATAAAAAAAAAGAGTACAAAAGCATGCAGGGGGATTATTTCCTGTAGAGCTAACTAATGCATTTATGATATGACTACGTTAGTAGCGTAATTTAATGGGAGTGATATGTAAATTGAAATCTGTCTCATTCTAACAACTACCATAACCACCAAATCCAACCTCTAATTAGTGAGTTCGGTGAGGTTTCAGGTAAAACAACAGTACATGCGAACTAAAGGGTAACAGCAACAATACATTTGAAAAATGGACAGAGACGACGCAAAGAAAAGGGCAATAGCAACATTACCTTTCCACCATGGAAACAATTTCTTCCGGGTCATCAACAGCATGCTCATTCGAGCTGAAACAAACCCACCCGACAAATATCAAACACAGTTGGATCGATGGTTTAGTTAATTAATTACTTGTGGAGTGAAAAAGAAACAGAACTTCTAGGAAGAATGCAACAGGTTGTCCACCAAGAACCGTTAAAAACCGCTTTCTTTTCAATGAGACATAAAAGTTAAAACGACCGACGCGACTCGTCGGTGATATAAAACATTGTGAAATTATCTAACTACCCCTCACTTGGAATACCATTAGACAGAGTCAGACAAAAAGGGAGGGCGTTATAGGAAGTATGCGTGGTGTCAGGAGGGTCGGTTTTAATCGTTTCTGTGCTTTCTCATTCCCATTGCAGTTGCAGGGAGGAATCCAAAGAAAAGGGAATATAACCGAATAAACGATCGAGATCTAAAGATCCGCGAGAGATCTGGACGGCGGAGATTCCAAGAGACAGTTAACGGACAGAAAAGTACATCTAACGGTTCGAAATGGACTGAGATCAACGGCTGCAATGGTTTAAGGAATAAACATGCTCATTAGTTTAGTCCAATGATGTATTTATAATATTACCTCGCCGCCATTGACGAGTTGCTCGAGCTCTGTGACACCTCTGTTTTCGCATTCCTGTAACTGAAGAAACAAGACAAATATACCAATAAGAAAAGGGAAAGTAAGACAAGCATTAAACTTTGAACTCTCAAGAGGGAACGGTCTCTACTTCCAAATGTCACTAACGAATAACGTGAGGGGGAAAAAGCTAATTAATGAAGTCCTCGAAAACAATATTAAATATGTAGAATAAAGGAATTAAACAGCCAGTTGCTCGAGAAAATGCATGCTTTTGCAAATGTAGCTTTCTTTGAAGCCAAATACCCAAAAGACTCATACAATAAGCTCTACCAAAAGAAAGTTTAGCATGAATCTTTTAAGAAGAGAAGTAATCGGAAAAAAAAATGGTTGAAAATTTCAGAATGTAGTCACAACTTATAAAAATTGAAAAGAAACGAAACAGAGTGTAAGACTCTAGCTTAGATGGCAGAGCACAAAAATGGAGGAAAAAATTCAACTCAGCAATCAAAGCAAGAACTAAAAGTAGGAAACGGTAGAGAAAAAGAGAAAACTATTATGGAACAGGAGAAAGCTCTGTTATCCACAGAGAAGCTTCAAACTCTCACTGTCAGAGAAAGAGAGCGAGTGAGAGGGAAATATATGGTATACACCTACCGTAAGTGGTCAGAGTTCCCGTCGTAGCTTACAGTTGCAATAGCTCCGACGAACATAAAAACAAGCACCGCGGCGCATACATTGATCCAACGGTGAGACACCGCCATTGTCATTTCCTCCCCTTATCTCCAAACAATGGATACGCAAACAGAGAAAGAGAAAGAGAAAGAGGAAGAGGAAGATGGAGTGGAGTCAGAGACAACTAGGTGTAACTTCATGGCCCTTTTATAGACCAGATTATGAAGTAGACTCCCCTCCTCTTTATTTCTTCTTTTTTCATTTTCAATTTTTTGTTTTCTTTTTTTCCCGTAAGATTACAGGTTAGGTCGGCCTTTCAACCTTTACCAGCTACAATAACCCCCTCGCTCTCTCTCTCTCTCACACACACACACAGTGTTGTGATCTCGCACGTGCCAGGTCTATACTACTTCTTAATCCTATCCATAGCTAAAAAGCATTTAACTAACTCGTAACTTCTTTGGCCGTGTGGATGCCATGTCAGCAATTGGCCCCTGTTCATTTTTTTCTCTAAAGTTTCGAAATTGTGGTGCGTCTGTACGGAACGCAGAGGTCACGATTTCCTGCTGATATTGCGGTAATTAGGGTGGGGTTGGGAGTAGGGGATACAAGCCTAAAGGCAATTGCGTGTTCTTCAAAATTTGTTTACTGATTTTTTGGTTTTTTAAAATATAATATATATGATAATGCGCCAATCACGGCGTGCATGTAAAACCTTTGACCTCTAACTGTCAAACATCCATCAACTACAAAAGTAGTTTCAAGCTTTTTCTTAAAAAAATAATACGATGAGTTATGATATATGGTTTTTTATATCACGACGTGTTTTAAGGGAATCTTAATTTTAAGAAAATATTTTTAAGTAATTCACACCTAAATTAAAAGGATATATGCTGACATCAATATATTTGATAAAAAAATTTAAAAATTTAGTTATTTCATATAACATTTACATTTTCACAATAGCAAATTTAGTTCAATTTATTTTATGACTTAGACAACTACACAAACATTAAATTCTTTTCTTAAAACAAACAATCATATGCTCATCTAGTAAAATAAAAAGGGAAAAAGTGGGAAAGGAAGCGAAAGATGTGACCCATTGGTATCGGATGTTTTGGACCATAGGAAAAAAGTTACTATTTCAAGTGGAAGTGAACAATCCGAAAGGCAAAGTCAAACATTTCTAAGAAGATGTGGAACAGGAATACGAGCTTAATACGTCGCAAGTGAATTATGTATGTATCTGTGCAGAGATAAATACACGTTTCCTTTTTATGACCGTTCCAGCTGTATTATTAAACGGAACGAAATAAAATTTAAAATATTCTTAAGTTCAGTTAACATTTTAACACTATTTTAATTAATTGATATGTATATAAATTTAGAATAACTAAATATAAATTACATAATTTATAAATTTCTATTTTGATAGGATAATTTTCCTAATATTTATAATATGAATCGTTTGAATTTTATTTATGTTAGGAATAAGAAATAGATAGTATGATTTAATTAAAATTGTAAATTATGTAAATTTTCAAAATTACTTTAAACTAAATTTGAAGGAACTATATAACACATCTTTCATTTTTCTTACTACCTAAATATAGGTATTTTACACTATATTTATTTTTCAATGAGAATTAAATTAAATTGATTCTGAATAGCTAATAATTGCACAAATTAAGCATAATTGAATTTCAACTTATTGTATAATAAAACACAATTATTAAAAAATTCAACTAATTTAGCAATAAAAACTTTAATCTGTCTAATATTTTGGTTCAATTATTAAATTTTCATTTCAATTTCCTTTACTAACCTTTATTGTTAAAACTGTTAAGTTTATTAATTAATCGGTTAATTTTTATAAATTAATAAAATTTTATAAACTCTTTTTATAAACTAAAATTAATTAATTAATTTTTATTTAACAATCTTTTTTTTAATTAAATTTTACATTCTTCTATTTTTAATAAAATTTTGATTTATATCATTTTTCAAATTTTTTAATTTTATTTAGTCTTTAACTAATTTTATAACGATGTAATATTAATGAAACATTTTAACCATTAAATTTTTTATATTATCAATCTACTTTTAACTTCAGTTTCTAAAACATGGTAATAAAACAAATATGATCTGATATAGTTGAATTTCACCCGCGAACTTCGTATTCAAACACGTTGAATCAAGATCACGCAACAAGTTAATCACGTTGATGACATCAAAAAAGAACAAATTAGTTTGATAAAATAAACCTCTAAATTTTAATAACGATATAAAAAACTAAGAACTGTCGTTGAATTGAACCCAACAAGATAACGATTCATAGTAGAGACTAGAGAGTGATTGGATATAAAAATAGGGATAAGATTTTTTGGCGTCTTATTCAGCCATTTATTTATACAATATTTATATAAAATTTATATAAATAAATAGTTAAAATTTATAGAATAAAATAAAACGTCATAAAATTAGACAAAAATTTAGACTCGTCAAAAAATACGATAAAGTAAGTTAATAGAGAAAACAATGAAGTGAAAATTTGAGGAATAATTATAGTTTTGAAGTTTTTCGAGGCTTCCACCCTATTTTGACCTTTTCGGGGGCAAGATTATGTTGCTCATGCAACAACCAAGTGGCTCCCATCATAACAACTCCTCACGCTTGTAGCCTTGTACAAATTTATTGACTGTTTTACCCTTGGAATGATCGTGTACCAAAAAGACTATGCACAAATGATTATCCATTTTCGGACCACGGATTGAAAAGGGTAATTGTGGGTTTCTACTTTGACTTTTTATAAACTTAAAATATTAATCATTAACTCGTACAAAGAAAAGAACCGATCATTGAAACGGAACTATCGCCCCATGTGAAACTAATCAGACGGCAGCATCAACCGTTAGGTGATGGGAATTATGTTACCGGTAGATACCTAAGTCTAGGTTAGTTATAGAATGCCCCGGCCTTTGCTTCTAAGTAGAAAGATGAACGGCTCGTTAATTAGATTTTAGTTACCAACTAATTGAATGGCAATGCTTAGTTTTATTTTTACCAATGCAAGTTATGGGGTAATTAGAATCAGAGGAATGATTAAGTTGAAGAATCACTCAAACTAACTACTCCAACTAATCATGATTTATATCATTCTGCTTTATAAGAGAAGATGCCCTAATTATCAGCCCATATGCCCGAATTACCATTGACATTGATTAAACGGTTCCATTAATAGAGGTAAGACTATGGAGGGCAGGTCCACAAGGGAGACAACCCATCAAGAGCCAAGTAATTTCATACCTTGACTTACAAGCAAAAGAGGGAGGCATTAATTCTATAGCACTTTTTACTCAATTGCATCCTTTTAGAAGGTGAAAAAAGGAAAAGGCAACAGATTTAGTAGGGTTAACCCAAATTTGTGGCGGATCTGAGAAGAAGATAGCTTAGCTAGCTTTTATTTAACTAAGCGTTTTTTTACTTTTTATGTTTTCCCCAAAGCGTGGTGCAGCCAGGAACCTTGCAGGCTTGACCATATAAAAGTGTCGTCTAAGGAATGGTCACAGTTAATCGAAAAGTGCCAATCTTTGATTGACCGAGATTCCCGCCCTTGTGTGAACCCACTCGACCAAGTGATTGCAACTTTATCCATCCTCCATTTATTTATTTTGTGCTATTATTCTTCTATTTTTGGCAACTGGATCTTTTCTTTCGTTGTAATTTCCGGGACCCAAAATCTTATGGATAATTGTTTTTTGTTACATGGGATGAGATCGTGACTGGGCTTAAATATAATAGATTTAGAGTTAAGTGTTAGGAATAACCGGTATGGAGAAAAGAAATGCGTTTTTCTTGCTTTTTTGGAAGTTTCAGTCGTAGACATGGGAGGCGGGACATGTACAATAGGAAGGCACCTTTAAAGTTAAAGAGGCCTTGGCTTGCCAAGGAATATGCCTAAAAGCGAGGTACGTATTGGACAGGCCGCGCACAACCCAAATTGAAGGCATAAGTTAAGAAACAGAGGTCCCGAAAAGCATACATACGTTGTTTACTTTGTTACCTCATCCACTGTAGTTTATGTTAATTCTTCCGATCGACTTTTGTAAATTGAGAAGGAACGCAGAACCAAGGCACATTACAAGCCGAATATCATTTTCATTCACATGTAAACTAAGGACTCAAAATAAGCCATGAAATGATCAAGAACAAGGACTACTAGCATTTGAAAACAAAAGAATAGATAAGTGGGGCTGATAAGAGAGGGGTTGTATAGTTGGCATGTTGAAGAGGCTCATTATCCATGAATAAAAACTAAGGGCCTAATACATCAATCCAATTAGGTATTTGTTTGATGATATACGAACAAGTATACCATCAGGAGACCCCAAATGTCCCCAAATTACATGTTTCTTGCACATGCCTTCGATTTTAGCCATGCAAAGTTTAGTGCACCACCACTCACTTCACTTCCAAACCAATTGCTCCTTTTACGTTTCAAAAGCTATGCTCTTTTTGTGCTGGCACTTGATATTGACGCGTGTGTATTTCCTTCGGATTAGATCGGTTCTAAGGTTTATACTAGAATCTTATTGGCTGGACCATAGTCATCGACTTCGACCGTGCATGTGTTCACCATGTGCATGGTGGAACCATCCATCTCTGTATGTAAGGATTTGCCACCTTCTTGATCACTACATTTCTGCCCTTTCCCTATGTAATGCCATGCAATCCAGTCTGTTGGTGTTTTTAAATGTCGTATGAATTATAGGTATCTTACAGAAATGTTTTTCCGTAGTTATTAAAAATATTTTATGTTTTTTTATTTTAATAATAAGATCATACCTATTTGATTATTTTAAATAGAAAGTATATTTCCTATGTATAATTATTTTAAAAATGTGAGATGGTTTCCTAATGTCCTTGATTTTATGGAGAATGTGTTTTCTATTCTCGTGTTCTATGATATCAATATTATTTTCCTTTTAAATTTAATTAGTAATCAATACTAATTAGTCGACTAACCCCGAAAAGTAGAATTCACCGTAAACTATTCAAAATGAATAAAGAGTCAGTTAAGTTTCATGCTTAAATTAAGTTACTTCGGATCACATTGAATTTCTCACCCTCATAGTAATAATTTATATTTTTTGAGAATTTAAAAATTAATTTACTAATTTTACTAGCACCACATAAGAGATATGTTCAAAATACTAACAGGTTAAAAAATCTATTATCAAAATAATTAAATTACTAATTAGAAAATGTTACAACTTACAAAAGCAGTTTAAATTTTTTAAGTATGCCTTATTCTCACCTAAAGAGAATTCCAAATATTTTTAAAGAGTTTTATAGGATTTGATTATGTATATGAACTTGATTATGTTTTTCTTTTTACATTTAACCCATTGATTGTGCTTAATACCTCATTATATTTTCCAATGCCAATTTTTGCATTAAAAAACCCAACTAATTCAGCTAGTTCAATCATAAAAATCTCAAACCATCTAATTTTTTTGTTCAATTTTTAAATTTCTGTTTCGATTTAGTTTACTAAATCTTATTGTTAAAACTGTTAACTTTATTAATTAATTGTTCAATTTTCATAAGTTAATAAGTTCTTATAAATTAAATTTAATTAATTAATTTTCATTTAACAATCTCTTTGTTCAATTAAATTTTTAATTCTTTAATAGACCAGGATAATTTCTTTCTATCATATTTCAAAATCTTTAATTTTAGTGTTAATTACAAAGTAAATTTCAAACTTTGCTCAATTTTGCAATTATAGCTCAAACTTCAAAAAATGACTTTTTTTTAAAAGCAAAAAATGACAATTAAATGTTCAAACTTTCAATTTTTTTAATTCTAGCCCGACATTAGTGTCTTGTTAAGTTTTCTGATATAACTTGCCACATATATATTTTAGAAACCCTAACTAATAATACACGTCAGACAAAATTAACATAACTAATGAAAATTAATGAATCGAAGTTGTTTAATCACATAATTAAATGAAGTCGTTGTTAAAAAATGACATAGTTTTATCTTTAAATCAGTTTACGTAGTCCTGACACCCTCATCATTCGTTTTTTGGTGCGCCGCGATGCGAGATTAGCTTGGGGTGTCGGTAAAACAAACTGAAAATGAAAGGCTGAGGGTGTTAGGAGAACAAACAGAAAACGAAGGGTCGTCAGGAGAACAAACTGAAAACAAAATGAACAAATTGAAAACGAAGGGTGACGGTGTCGGGAGAACAAACTGAAAACAAAAGGTGAAGGTTTCGGGGCTGCGTAAATTGATTTAGGGATTAAACTGTGTCATTTTTAACAACGACGTCGTCTTAGATATGTGATTAAACGATATTGTTTCATTAATCTTCATTAGTTATGTTAATTTTGGCTTACATATATTATTAGTTACAGTTTTTGGAACACATAATAAGCCACATTAACAAACTTAACAGAGACATTAACATCAGGTTAGAATTAAAAAAATTGAAAGTTTGAGTTATTTTTTGAAGTTCGAACTATAATTACAAAATTGCGTAAAGTTTGATATTTGTTTTATAATTAATTTTTAATTTTATTCAATCTTTAACTGATTTTATAGCAGTCTAATAATAATTGAACCTTTTAAACTTTAAGCTACTTGTCTTACTAATTTAACTTTATGATGGATTTTTAAAACATAATTAAAAATAATAATTGAAAGAATTGAAGCAAATAACTATAATTGGTGACAAAATCTAGATAAAGAAAGTACTGTTCTGATATGCTGTCATGTAGTACACAAGCAAACATTCATTATAGGGACAAAAACATAACTAAAATAATTGTTAGTTTAAAAGATTAGAGAAGAACTTAAAGCAAAGAAGAAAAGAGGAATGAAAAGGTTGAAGGTTGTCATCCAATTCCTTAATGAGCGCGGTGATTGGCCATGTGAAGCGCTTTTTGTTCCTACAATCCTGCATGCATGTGTGGTTGCTGATTTTGGTTGGTGGTTCATTATTAGTCCAAGTTTTGGATCCCACTCCATATTTTTCAGCATGATTAAAAATACCCACATATATATATATATATATATACCCTTCCGGAGGATCTGTCTGAAATGTTAGTCCGAGATACCTTTTGTAATTGTCTTCGTTGTAGTCCTTTTAACTCAAAAAAAAAACCCATATATATCATTTTAAAATATATTAATGCAATTACTAATACTTGGTAATTACTATATTGCTAATAAGCAAAATTTTAAACTTTGGTGTATCGACTTTACAAAAATTAAACAGTACAAAAAGGACACTACTTTGAAATATATAATTTATAAATGGTAACATAATAACTCTTCTTATTGACAACATTAAACCATTCCACAGACTTAAAATTAATAGCTTTTCGAAAATAATCGTTATCAAAAGTGAAAGTATAAATTTTAATATCATTGTTCTGTAATATCAGTTATCTTTCCTTCACTACATGTTACATTTTATGTCGATTTGAAATAAATATTTTGTTACTAATATGATATAATATATGTATATAAAAATTTTATTGTATATAATATATGTACAATAAAATTTTGGCTACCATAAAAGTAACAAAAAAAAAGGTTAAAGAAAATCCCGTAATTTAAATATAATTTGTTAATTGAACATACTGCATTCAAACATATTCATTTTTATCTCAATAATGGATAATGTCTTGTTTTTTCTTAAAAAGCATTGTGATAAAAAAAAACTTATTCAATATGAGACTTATAACGATTTTAAAATGTGTCATTAAAATTAATATAATACAATGATTTTTGAAATATTATTTTAATAATATTAAAAAACGATAACAATAATTTATTTTTATATATTGAAAAAGATTAAAAAACAACAACTCATTAGAAATCTCGTTTACATAAGAGATCTGGGAGATCCAGTAGTACGCAACCTTACTTTTAACTAGTAGAAAGGTTATTTTCAAATGACTCAAATGAAAAGGAGAAAGAGCAAATAAATAAATAAATAATAAAAGGAGATAATAATAATGATAATAATAATAATAACTACTAAATCAAGTTGGGTAGATAGGCTTAGGCTAAATCCCTAAGAGGTAAGTATTAGGGGTGTTCAAGAAAACCTGCGAACTTGTGAACCGGACATGAACCACGTAAACCGAACCTGTAAATAAGGTTAACGGAACCTGAAAAATCAGATTCAAGTTTTTAACTTGCGGTTCTAAGTTAACCGAACCTCTAGTAGTTAACCGAACCGAACCTGATTTATAGGTTTAGGTTTAAACCTGAACTTGAAACACCTAAAAAAACCTATCATATATTTACATATAATTTAAGA
>JANITX010000212.1:83026578-83039250 GCA_027564395.1 Erythroxylum ulei | reverse complement strand
TATTGCTTTTTATAAATCTCAATTTGTAGCTTAATAAATCAAAGATTGGCTTTATACCATAATTAATGTTGCATTTTAGATAAAATTTTGTTAGTGTGTATATATATATATATATACATGTTATAATGAAATAATAGAAGAGAGAATTTGTAAATGAGTAGTACATGGTGGCTCAAATAAGCTTAAGTAATAAATACACTATAAGTGAGAAGATTAATATATCCTAGATTGATAATCATAAAAATAATCCGAGGGTCACATTACAACCCTCAGATTAATATAATTGTAAAATATGGTGAAACCTACCATATCACTATAAAAATATGAACGAGTTCTATACCTTAATTAGATATTTATCATACTGATGCTAAATTTTTATTTTATAATTAAAAGAGTATAACGTTATATTATCAAACCACATGTATCCCGAATCTAAATATTAAAATGATTTAAGCTTTTCAACAACTTAATAGATTTTTAATGTATAATTATTTACAAGTGTTAGTGAATATATAAAACTAATTAAATTGGCCTTACACAAAAGCTTAAGCTGTTGTGATAAAACGGTCACTTAATAACAAGCACAAGAGCAAGGCTTCAATAAGGTGGTCAAGTGCAAGAGCATGCTGCATATTTATTTATACATATAATGATACCAAATCATATTTGCTTTAAATTAAAAAATTCTAATATCATACAAATTTAAACAGAAATTAAACACTAGTTTTTAAATCAGATGTCACACGCAAAGCTTCTCGCTCCAATAGTTGCACGTATATTCGCATGCAAACTACAATATGATAACAGGTAACGGAATTATATAGAATAATCTGTTTATTCCATGTACGTGCATATCAATGTATACATTTCTATTATGTTATTCCTCTTGAATTGGACCGACACCTATCAAGCAGGTTAAGAAGTTTTAGGTCCACATCATGACATGCTGGGTTAAGTAGTCATGATTACAAAAGAAGCACTCCACTTCGCGTTCTTTCTTGCCTCCAACATGCGTCGTCCCTCTTCTTCACTTACTTGCCCACGCGTAGAGCTAGGGTACTTGAAGCCAGTTCTAGTAATACAAGGCTCATCCTCAATACGTGCCATACTTTGATTGGACCTCGTTGATATACGAATGTCGAATGAAACAAAGTTGTGGATTACTCTATAAATGTTTGGTATTTCCTGATACGTAAGCATGTAGGGAGCCACAATCATTGAATGGATCAGGTATACATAAAGTTTTTCTTCATTCCATAATTTATTAAGAGACCTACCTCCACATTTTATTGATTATATAATTTGATAGTATGGGACTATGGGTGGGAGTTGGTGTTCTTAATCACAAAAATTCGAGTACTAAGAAGCTGCCATGCCATGCAAGTAACACCAAAACTTCCCTTTCCCTTGATTCAGTTTCTTCAGATTATATCTACAATATTAAGGTCAAATGAAGTCCATTTGTCATATGCTCTTGTATATTGAAAGATGACTTAACGCATATGGACAATTTGATTTGTAAATTAATTTAAGTTGCTTAAATCAAATGCAACGACTTCTTGTGATGACGCAGTGGACTGAGGATGGGCCGCATTGCAATCAATTTGAGAGTAAACTCAAATATAACTGCAGGATTTTCTGCGTCTGGGCTTCCCACTACTCACTTTGCACTAACTCAAAGCTAATGCCCGAAATCCAAAAGTTATACCCAAAGAGGAGGAGAGAGAAAACTCAAAATTCTTAGCTGACGTTTCTATGCTAATGCTAATTAATTATAAACTTTAAGGCAGGTGGGTTAGTAAAGGATTTTTTTGGTTTAAGTGAGCCCGCGAGTTTAAACCGTTTTTACGTATGTAGCTGTTTAACACTTAAGACTAGAACTTTGCTTTTCTTAAGAGACCTACTTAGTTCGAGTGGGAATTAGTCTGAGTGTAAATGACTTAAAGGTACATTCCCATAATTAAAACCTCCTAAAACATCCCGTGAGAAACCAAACAAAAAAAACTAATTAATTATATAAATATTTATTTATTCTACAATAATGAGTCGTAGGTTCTTTAATATGAAAGGTCCTTCACGATATGTCAATTAAATATAATTTATTTTGGTATAAATTACATAAAATGAAGCTATTCTTTACATTTCTTATTAAGTGCATGTTTGAATGAGTTTTTGAGAGCTCAATAAATACTTTTCTTCATCACAAAAATCTTTTTTTAAAAAAATGAGTGTTTGGTTGTATAATTAAAAAACACTTCTTTAATAGATATATAACTTTTTTGGCAGTCAAAATACAGTTTATTAAGAAGCTCAAATTTAAAACTTCTCAAAAAAACGCTTTTTAAGGTAGATTTTTCTGATCAATTAATGAGTTTATTTTTAGTCCCTTTTGTCCTTATGTTTTACATATAATTTCCACAATGCTTACAAACTCTTCTTCCCGTTTATTATGTATTTAACTATTTACTCAACTTGGATATTTATTTGGGGATTTATATATATTATTGCTTTTTTATATGTTTTAATATGTATTTTCGATAATAGTTTATTTATCTTATAATCTATATAAATATTTGATTAAATATATTTTCATTTATGTTTTATACGGTTTAAAATTATATAATAATTAATATATTGTACTTTGTATATTGTTTAATATACTTTTAATAATATTTATATGTATAAATAATTTTTATTACAAAATAAAATAGAGTTAAAATTAAAAGTAAAATTTTTTTTTGTGGTCAAATATTTTATTATATGAAACTCTTTTAACAAAGCTCCTTTTTAAATAACAGCCAAACAGTTAACTGATTTCTTAGAAAAATTTTTATCAAAAAAGATTTATAGAAAAAGTTCTACTAATAAAACCTCTATCGGTATAAGCCAGGTTAAATAAAAATAATTAAGCTTAACTAAGGTTAAATAAAAATAATTAAGCTTAACTATTTTTTATTGCCCTTCTGATTTTAAGCTAATTTTGGCGCTCTTTTCCTCTCTCTCGCTCTCTCTCCCCGTCAACGCGACGCCTCATTTTCAGGTCCAAGTCTCATGCAAGTGCAACGCTTTTCCTCTCTCTCAAACAAAACCCGAAATTCCAACCATTGTTCTGTTCCGGGTCGCCCAGAAATGACCCAAGCACACTATTCTTCTCAACCCAATAAACCACCGAGGCTCATGCTCTACACCTAAAACTGCAAATTCTGAACAACCAGGTACCCTTTTCCATGCTTCTACAGTTCAGTTTCCATTTTGCAGTTTATGTCCCGTGGGATGCCTCATTTATATATGGGGTTACGTTTTATTATTCTTCACGCCTGTTTAAGGAGTTCCCACCGCATACGTGCGTAACATATCATCATCCTTCCGCAGCATTGCTCAAGAGAGACACTATTTTTAGTGTTTTGCAACATTTTCTTCATTCGTTCCTTGTTGATGATGTATTTATTTTGTTGTTGTTTGCATGTGCTGGCTCATTGATTTCTTTCTTGGTTGATTATTCGTAAATCTATCAACATTACGATTTTCTTTCTGCACGGGATCTGCTGGATGTTTTAATTTGATCGATTGAGCGCATTTGAACACACATTGTCAGGAATCTGCCTCCGTTTTGTAGTACCTGATCGAACAACTGGAAGCATGCGCACCTGCTTATCAAATTAAGGACATCGAGGAAACAAAGGTTCGCATACCAGAAATCTCCTGCTGCTGCTGCTAGCTACCTAGAAAGGTCGAAATTTTGCGCTATACCATGACAGATGAAACTTCTGGAGCGTCGCGTCACCTGTTCAATAGAAATGTGGCCAAGAATGTGTCTAGTGACTTAATCGGTGTAGATAGAAATGAAACTAATATTTGTTTGCAGACAGGTGAAGAATTCTCTACCGAGTTTTTACGTGATCGTGTTGGTCTAAGAAGGATACTAGATCAGAAACAGTTAAGGATTGAGGAATCTAACTACATTCAGAATTTCCACGTGAATAATGAGGATATCGCACATGTCCAAAGTCCAAGGAGAAAAGACTCTGATTTTGAAGCCATGAGTTTTGTTCCCAGGATAGGACCCGAAACTGAGGTAGAAAACAGGTCCTTTCCTGATAACATAAGTGGAAAGAAGTGGATCTATGGTCCCAGTGGACAAGAACAATGCAAATATCCTGATAGCATGAATTTGGATAGAGAAGTTGCGGGTCCAATGGCACATTCCAAGTATGTGGCGGATTCTCCTCGGTCCTATCATCTTTATGGAACGGAAGTTCCAGAAAGTCCTCTGAGTGGGAAAGTGAAGTTCCTATGCAGTTTTGGGGGTAAAATATTACCACGGCCAAGCGATGGAAAGCTTAGATATACAGGTGGAGAGACACGGATTTTATCCATCAGGAAGAGCGTGACATTGGACGAGCTTCTGAAGAAAACTATAGCAATTTGTAACCAATCTCATACAATCAAGTATCAGCTCCCTGGGGAGGATCTTGATGCACTTATATCTGTTTGTTCTGATGAAGATCTCCATCATATGATTGAAGAATATCATGAGCTGGAAAGAAATGGAGGTTCACAAAAGCTGCGGATTTTTCTTGTCTCCTCAAGTGACTCTGATAGCCAAAATTCGTTTGAAGTAATGACACCACGGAAGGGTCAGACAGATTACCATTACGTGTCCGCGGTCAATGGCCTGCTGGACTTCAGTCCCCGGAATAACACTAGTGGGCAGAGTTTGGCTGGCCAAACAACCCAATTAATAACTGGTTTAAATCAAGAACAGTCATTTCATGGAGATTCTCCTGCATTGCTTCATGCATCAGATAATAAAGATTTCGGTTTGGCTTCCTCCAATTTGGTGGACAGTTCGATAAATCCTGCTGTTCAGTTACTCCCTGCACTCAAGATGCAAAAAAGGGTCCTTAACGAATCTCCACCTGTTTCCCCAATGACAATAGAAAGAGGTAAAAAGAAAATTGATTCACAATTTTGTGCTGATGGCTATGGGCTTACTGGCAATGAATTATTTAATCAGAATCAGAATCATCATCACTATCACCAATATACTGCACAAACTGCCCAGATTAACAAATCACCCCTTGTGCACTTCCATAGCCGCACCCCAAGTGGTGATTTGCTGCCTTATCCCGTACACACAAGTGATACGAACTCAGAGAGACATACCATCAAGGAAAGGACCTTTTCGGACTCAAGATTGCAGGATCACAATGAGGGGTCAAATTACTGCTTGGAACAAGCAGCTATACCATTGTCCTTGCGGAGTGACGGAAGAGAAAATTCACCATTGCTGACAATATCAAATTCTTCAGAAGATTGTTTAACACCGAGACAAGAGAAAATAGACGATAAAGAGTATGTGCATGAACATGAGGATCCTCGCAGTTTGAAGAAAAGGGGCACTCTATACTCCAATCAAGAGGGAATAAAGTGTACACACAAGAATCTTGCACCTCCTGTTGAAGGTAGTAAGCGACATGAAGGAAAAGTTGAACCTGGATTAAATGGCCATTTAGCAAATCTTCAGAATTTGGCAAACTTGAAGTACCTGCCACGTGTTAATCGCCAACTGGGGGAATCATCAGATCCTGAAAAAATATTCTCTGCTTGTAATCTTCAACTTGGCAAAGGCGAAAAGTCGGTAGATACCATGAGGGAGTATCCTTATGGTCCATACCAGGCAGGTGTGGATGTCTCTGGTTTGGATATGGAAAGCCAAAATTTTGTTAAGGATAAACAGTTTGCTATGACTCAGAGAATGGCCGGCCAGCCGGCTTTTCATGTGCATACTGAATGTATTGGATCTCCTCAGAGAGTGTCGGATTATCAGGAACCTTCGTTACTGACATCTGTAAGTAATCTCTACGTATCTTCGGAAGAAAACATTGAAGTATATGGTCTGTATGAGATTGACTTTATTTTTTCTAACTAAAATTTCAGGATTCAATTGCAAATTGTACTTCAACCAAAGCAATTTCTCTCCATGATGAGGGGATTGAAAAAAGTTCCAGCAAGCATAAAAAGGTAAGCAACACGGAACAAATAGACGGGTCCAAAATCGAAATGGCTCGTTATGCCCAACCACACAACTTAAGTTATCGGTATAAGAATGGGGAGCTAGAATCATCGGTGATCATAGAAGATGTTACAAATAACATACCTCAAGATATCCCCATCTCTGCCAGCATTGTCCCACAGGTAGAAGAAGAGGCTACTGATGCATTCCCATCTGTGACGGATGCCAAGGTAGAAAACACTGCCGAATATGGGGTAGGATTTTTCATATTTCATTGGATTTCTTAACCTCGCAGTATCTCTTTGGAGGAGTTGATCTATTACCCATACCTCATAGGACATAAAAGATGATGGCAGATATATGAATGAATCTACAACTGATGCTGCAATGGATGAAAAAGGATCAGAAATCTACGGTTTGCAGGTTCAAAACCATCATTAAAATATTTTGGCTGCTCCTATGTATTTTCACGATCAAACCACTAAGTAATAACATGTGATAACCTCAAATCTTTCTTGTCATGAAGATGGCTTCCACTTGTAGCTTTCGATTCTTCTTTTTCACATATAAGATAGAAAATATGCACTTTAATTGTCTATTGCAATAAGTCATCTGGCACCTGCCTCAAGCAACTGGTTATGACACAAATTAACTACAACACGTTAAGGCAGAGATAGAATATCTAGAATGAGGGAGCTCATCAGAATTTGAAACCAAATAATCCTAGTAGACCTTTTTCTGCTAGAGATAGAAATCATTACATCTCCTCTTTGGACGAATCATTATCTTGATGTTTTGAGGGTATAATACAGTGGGCTCAAAAGCAGTACATGTACATGCTTGAAAATCATTTTGCATCTATCTGAGTTCAGCCAAGCTAAGCAAACTGGATTCGTTGGCATTGATCCTTAGGTACCCAAGTAACTAGAAACAATCTCTCAGACTGCACTTTGGTAATTAACCCTATCATTGAACCTTGTCACATCTTTCCCATCAATTATTTGCTCTTAGCCATTCCTTCTATTTGTCTTCGGATACACTATTATTATGTCAATAGAGGGCCTGGAATGAAACTACAAGAACCAGATAATTCCAATAAATGGAGTTAATTTGTTAAATTTGGTGGTTCAGCTAGAATGGGCTTTGCTTAATCCACATGGCTATCTTGTTGTTGTGCCTTTCACTACTTTTGAGATATTTCTGCTGTGATCTTTGTTGCTTACTCTAACACGCATACATTCATACACAATGAATGAATAGTCAATAGTATTTCTAAATGCCGCAGAATGCCAATATGCAGATTATAAAGAACACTGATATCGAACAGTTGCAAGAGTTAGGATCTGGCACATTTGGAACTGTTTATTATGGGAAATGGAGGGGAACTGACGTTGCCATCAAGCGGATCAAGAAAAGTTGTTTTGACGGTAAAAAATCAGAACAAGAGCGATTGGTGGGTCCCTGAAGCACTAATTCTTTTTATAATGACTACGATCATAGATGCTAGAACTTTTCCTTTATAGAGATAAATAAAATACATGGAGAATGGTACCTGAATTTAAGATTAATCTGAAAGTTTCATTTTTGAGCCAATAAATATAGATGACAAAGATTTCTTCCATGAATCCTTCTAAGATATTGAAAAGATAAGATGGTGTCGTTTTGCAGATTAAAGACTTCTGGAGGGAGGCAAGAATTCTGTCCAATCTTCATCATCCAAATGTGGTAGCTTTTTATGGCGTAGTCCCAGATGGGCCTGAAGGGATGATGACAACTGTAACTGAATATATGGTGAATGGATCATTGAGGCAGGTCCTACAAAAGAAGGATAGGTTAGTTTGGTTCATGTACATCAGATGCCCTTACAGCATGATAATGTGATAGGCTTATATAATCTTGATAATGCAGAACACTTGATCGCCGTAAAAAGCTTATGATTGCATTGGATGCAGCTGTTGGCATGGAATATTTGCATTTGAAAAATATTGTACATTTTGATTTGAAGTGTGAGAACTTACTTGTCAATTTAAGGGATCCTCAACGACCAATTTGCAAGGTAGATTCGATGCACTAACTCTTGTTTGTTTTCATTTTGTAGCATACGCTTTACTGTCATCTGCCTTTAGGTCTGCATCAACAGCATACTCAAATCAACATGTATACTTTCTTAGTTTCTGATTAGCTAATCCATTACCTGACAAAGAGTACATGCATTCCACGAGTTTTCATTATCTGCTTTCCAGGTTGGAGATTTTGGACTGTCAAGGGTTAAATGTAATACACTTGTATCCGGCGGTGTGCGTGGAACCCTTCCTTGGATGGCTCCTGAGCTGTTGGATGGTAGCAGCAACTCTGTGTCTGAGAAGGTTGAGACCTCAGGACTAGTGCTAGTTTTGATTATGGAAGTTTTAGCTTATCACAAGAAATTGAATATAGAGCAGCATTTGAAATTCTTCTTTGGTGTTCACAGGTCGATGTGTACTCATTTGGTATTGCATTGTGGGAGATACTGACAGGCGAGGAACCGTATGCAAACATGCATTGTGGTGCTATAATAGGTAAGTTCCATTTTTCCTTTTTACAAGAAAAAGAAGATTCATGGTGCTAATTGTGTCTTATTTACTTCCCCTATGTTTTCCCACTTGAAATTGTTCTAAAATTTACTGTTCTACCATCGAAACTTTCCTTGTAGGTGGAATTGTAAGTAACACGTTGAGGCCTCCATTACCAGAACGTTGTGATAGTGAATGGAGGAAGTTGATAGAAGACTGTTGGTCATTCGACCCAGCAGTTAGGCCTTCATTTACTGAGATCAGTGACAGGCTGCGTGCTATGTCCAAAGCACTGCAGCCTAAGCGTCGAAACATTATATGTAGATGAACCTCAAGGCTTCCATGCAAGCGATATAAGAACCACATACATACCATAAAGGTAGGGTAGGAAAATGTTCATGCCATATGGTTCTTACTGCCGTTCAATATTAGCTGCGACACAAAGCTTTTGAAATTGTACCAAAATGGTGCCATGAAAACGTTTTCTTCTATATACAGTGTTAAATGCATCTATTTAGCCCCTGACTTTCCATAATAGCATTGCAGGTAAATTAGGTATCAAACTGAATGGAATATTTAAGAATGAATACTATAAATTACTGAACCTACAACGAGTCCTTAAATGAGGAAATGAGTGAGTTTACATGAAATTATTAAACACAATTAAATAAAATATAGCAAACAATTAATCAGAACACAATCAAATGACATCAATATGTGAAATTACATAATCGATCACTTACACGTCAAGTATTAAGAAAATTAATGTTGATGATATTTTGATTAATCAATATCTGTTCTGTGATTTAGATTTTGGAAAAACTAAAGATATAGAAAGTAAAGAGTTTTTGGATTCCATATTTTGATTTGAAAAAAGAGCGAGAAAAGCCTAAGAATTTACATAGAAATCAAAATAGCAGCAGTTGTAATATTATTGCTTACAGAAAATTAGAGTAAATTCATACCATTAAAAAATATATAAAAATGAGATTGCTTTCATTTTTAAGGAGCGTATATAATTTTAAAATATTGAAATTCAAAATTGTAATATTAATTTAGTTATAAAAATTTAGTAATTAATTTCAAATATTTAACTATACTACATTTATTAGATTAATCATATTAACATTTAAATTAAATTTATAATTTAAATGTTTGGAAATTATTTTTTAAAAACAGTTTATATACTTAAAAATATTATTACTGTGTAATATTTGCAATTCATAATATAGTTTTTCATTATCAGAAAATGCATAACAATAACCATAATTGAAGTTCAATCAAAATTTATATATTATTCAATTGATTCAATAAGCACGGTTATTTTATTTTTTGGTTTTGCAATTTCTACCTTATCTAGATTGAATTAGAACAGTTATTCTCAATTTATGTTTTGCAAGCTGGAGATTCAACTCTTGAATTGTTCATAATATTCGGTTGTTCTTTTTATTAATGTTTTAAAAATTAGGTCGGAAGTTAAACAATAATATAAGAGGTTTAAAGTTTAAAATGTTTAATTGGTATTAGACTATGCTAAAGATTAAATAAAAATAAAATTTTTAAATATGATTGAAAGAGATTGTTCTTATAAATAAAAAATTTTGAAGTTTAAATAAAAAGTTTATTAAATGAAAATAAATCTATTTATTTTGGATTATAAGAACTTATTAATTTACAAAAATGACCAATTAATTGATATATTGATCAATTTTTAATAACAAGATTTATTAAAATAAATTGCTTTGAAAGTTAAAACTGAACCAAAAAAATACACTATTCAAGATTTTTATGGTTAAATCATCCTTTTAGCATCATTGCTTTTTATATGGTTTTAGCATTCAGTTTATAACATCACTACTTGAAATTAGGTCATAAATTTTTTAATAATGCTACTATCGCGTGATTAAAGAGTATGGTAGAAATTCAAGGGGTGTGGTTGAGTGACAAGGGACTCATTTACCCTTAACTAAAGATTAGGGGTTCGATCCTTGGCTTTAGGTATGGAACAGCTTTAAATCCTTGGGCTAGCTGTCCCACCCTGTGAGGTGCCTTTCCATCAGCAAGGGGATTAGTCACTGGATCCGCCGGTAGATACCCTAGTCAAAGACAAAAAAAAAAGAGTATGATGATTTGTGATTTTATTTTAACGTACACGTTCACTTTTTTTTTAAATCCCTAATGCATAATTTGTCTTTCTGATCTTGCTTTACTAACAAAAGTACCATGGAACCCGTATGACGCTCTAGTGAGCAACCTAACTAAACATGCTTGCTTCATATTGGATGCATTTACTATCACCAACTCTGATGTTTCTTCCATCTCATCTCTTACCAAACTCATTAAATACCCTTTCCTTGCAATCCGCACCCACGTAACACGGCTCTCCTCCAAACCGTCCACCACCAAATCTAAATTCGAACACTTAATTAGCCTCCAAATCAACTTCGGCTATTCCACAACACTTGGGCCACGGTTCTGCTATTGCTAAGTAGACGAATCGCACTTTTTGACCTAACAGTTTCGGGTTCACTTGTCCTGCTTCCAAATTAATACCTGATACAATCACCCTTCGACTTGACTCCCCTGTATTTAGGTTCAATCGGATTTCTGATAATTCGGTTCGAAGTGATTCAGCCGTTCCACTTCCACTGAAGACAGAATCTTGTGGACTCATGCATGACCCTATCAAACGAATAACCGTCTGCCCACACTTTGTAATTTCTTCCCATGCATTATAGAAATGGAAGCAGAATATTGTATTGAGTACATTAATCCACTGCATGTTTGATTGATTGACGTCCTTCTTGGAAAAAATTCTGACTTGAGAAGGCTTGTTTGGGTCAAAGATTACAGGAGAACCGCCACGAATCATCTCTGACAATCTGAACATCACCTGGCGATCTGGGATTATTACAAAATTTTTGGTGACAGCGAAGTCATGGATCATTGTTGGGTGGCTTAGAGTGATTTCCATCTCACGCGACTTAATCCCACACTTATCAATCCTAAAGTATTTTAAGTACGGCTTTGTAACCACGTTGTAACTAGCGTTGTGTTTGATTCCTGTCCCCGTTAGTGGGGACAGAAGACGAGACAGAAAAATTCTATCTTCGTGGTATGTTTGCTTGCTGTCTACGGATTTCTGTCCACCGTCTCTGGTGGACAGGGACAAGGTTTTTTGTCCCTCCCAAAAAAGGAGGACAGGGACACGTTGTCCCTGTCTCCGCAACATAACACAAGCATTTTTTACACATCTGACCCCCGACTCCTTGACCCTCGTCTTCCCCGACTCCTTCGGCTGTCTTCGTCCCCGACTCCCCTGCTGTCTTCTCCCAACGTCACTGACGGTTTCTCTTCCCCTTTGAGGGCACAAACTGTTTCACTAGCTTCAGATTTTCCCGATCTACTTACTTTCATCCCGGGATTAGGCAACAACATAACATAAAATTCAAAAAAAAATTGCAACTCTTGAAGCTTTCAATGATGGAACCGCCACCGTGCCCAAGCACGCCTCTGGTGTCCCTTCACCGCCGACGACTCCAGCTGCGCCGACGAAGGCTTTGTACCACTCTCCCGGCGTTGTTCTCACTGCCACCGCTCCTGGAGCTATCGGAGAAGGCGTCGCCATCGAGCAGCTTCGGATCTCCCCTGTGCCGTCCACGTTGTCAGGGACGCCTACCGACGCTCCCCGTCTCCACGCCCCGTCGATCTCTCCCCACCTGGTGCCTCGGAGCGCTTCACCGTCACCAGATCTACAGCTCCCACCACCGTCGGCCTACCTCACTGCTGGACCACCGAAGGGACCATTGGTGGAAGTTGAAGTGCTTGTAGTCTCTGGCTTCTGCAAATTTTTTTGGCATTTGTCATTGAACTTGAAAATATATTATACATGGTTTGTGTTATGTTTTTAGTTTCTTATTGAATTGTTTGCGTTCGTTAGTGATGATAATGGTCGAATGGTGCAGAAGTTGTATTGTTGTTGTTGAATGAAGGGAAAACAGAAAGATTTGATTGTGTTCTTGAGTTCAATTATGGCTGCCCATAACATGTTCGACAAAAGTCCTCAATGGTTTATTATGGAATTGTTATGTTGTTCTTTGCAAG
>JANITX010000212.1:83013685-83025030 GCA_027564395.1 Erythroxylum ulei | reverse complement strand
CAATCAGTCAGTTCAGTAATCAGTTGTCCAGTACCAATGAATCTAGGCAAGCCATAAAGGCATGTACACTAGCACCCATTCTACGGAAGCGGGATGTTACATGCACTCTACTACTCCAAACCAAAGCCACCTTTGTCTTGTATACCCAAAAACAATCACGTAAACTATGTAATTAATGCCCACTTCTCCTTTTAATAAAACCCACGGTGTTTTCAATCCCCAAAGACATGAACACAAAACTATATTAT
The DNA here is from genome assembly GCA_027564395.1 of Erythroxylum ulei. Taxonomy (NCBI): domain Eukaryota; kingdom Viridiplantae; phylum Streptophyta; class Magnoliopsida; order Malpighiales; family Erythroxylaceae; genus Erythroxylum; species Erythroxylum ulei. The sequence goes on along the minus strand of JANITX010000212.1, from coordinate 83,024,782 downwards.
TCCAGTAACAATTAATCCACTTCACCTGCGTTATCCCACGCCTACATGTTATTTGCTTCCCTCACACCCAAGACATGTACCCCATCGTAATATGAAGACCAGAACACATACAACAAACGTGAGCTGCTGCTCTCTCCAAAAAACTGTCGCACACCCTCTTGCTTTTTCGCCACTTACGTGTTTTGATGGACTTTCTCCACAACTAGGAAATGTCCACGTGTATTGATAGACTTCAAGAATTCCACAATAAATAAGAGATCTAAATAGCATGTATGTTAAAAAAGGACTTCTACAATGATTAGGATATGTGCACAAATCCCACTTCAACCAAATAACCACAACTTTAATTCCCCTGTAATTAAGATTTTTATATTACGAATTTATAATGCCAAAACTAAGTAAAAGATATATATAATATATCTTAACAAAGGACATTGGAAATGTCAAGTACTTTGTTGGCATCGAAATCGTCAGATCATCGACTAGTATGTTACTCTCCCAATAGAAATACATACGTGATATCTTAGCTGATCTCCAATTGATAGACTTACAACCCATTGAGATTCCCATGAACCCAAATTCTAAACTTGACATTGATGATAGCCCATTGTTGACTGATCTTGAAAAATATAGACGAGTTGTTGGTCAACTCCTCTATTTGAATTTCACTCGTCCCGGCATCGCCTTTGCCACCAACGGCTCAGTCAATTTACTGCCACACCACACCATTCTCACTGGAAAGCCCTCTTACATCTCCTACGATACTTATTGGGCACCATCCACAAGGCTCTGCTCTACTCAGTCACAGCCACCCCTTCTCTACTTGCTTTCTCCGATGCTGACTGGACTGGCTGCAAGTTTTCCTAAAAATCTCTGACTGGCTTTTGCATATTCTTTGGTTCCTCCCTAATTTCATGGAAAACAAATAAACAAGCCACGGTAAGCAGATCCTCAGCAGAAGCTGAATATCGGAGCATGGCCAACACCTTCTTCGAAATCAAATGGATCAGCTTTCTTCTCCGTGACCTACAAGTTTCTCTCCCGCTCCCTACTCCTCTCCACTGCGACAACCTGGCTGCAGTGTATATATGCAACAATCCTGTCTTTCACGAACGCACAAAGCATCTCGGCATCAACTGCCATTTAGTTCGCAATACTGTCCGTGAAGGTTTCAGTCAAACGACCCACCTATCCACTAAATATTAATTAGCATATGCCTTCACCAAAGCTCTCCCCAAGCACTCCCTATCTGCCATTCTTGCCAAGTTGGGGTTACCCACCGTCCAACTTGAGGAGGGGCTGTAGCATCCACGTTTTTCACCGATAGTAGCACCCACAGACAACCGCTGCACTCCTGCTGTTGCACTCTCACCCGTACCATCATTTTTTCACCTTGTAAATTCACACAACGCCCATGCGTCCTCATCCTTGTCAATGGTTAGTTAGAATATTTGTTACGAACAGTTTTATTCCTTTTCATTGTAGAGTTTGTGTATATAAACATCACAGTATTAATGCAAAATGTAAGAAAGTTTCCTCTTCCAAAACTTCTGTCTCGCTATTTGCAGGCAAGACCTGCTATCTCTCCAATGGGGCAATTAGAAACTCCTCGATCATGTTCAAAGCTCCGGCAGCAACCTTCTGTAGTGGGTTCAAGTGGGTTTTCGGTCTTTCGTAGTCCGGTAGAGAATCAGATGCAAGCAATGATGGCTGTGTCTCATCAGACGGCGACAGTGGTGGCCTTAACGATAGTGTTTTGGAATTAAGATTATGTCCATTTAGCAGGGTTAACGAGGATTTTACATGTAACAAAGCATTGTATTTGTTCACTTGTAAACTTTAGTAGCGTTGTATTTTGTTCGTTCAGGGATTTTGGGTTTATCATCAATATTGACATCAGAAGTAATAGTTTTGTTAAAATAAGATCTTGACATTTTTCCTAATGGGGTTTGTTTTTTATTAGAGACTCTTGAACTACTTTTTGTTCAATCATGTTGAGTGTTCGTGAACTTGAATTTTGTTCTTATAAGGTTCTCATTTTTACTATAGTTTAGCTCCTAATTTGTATGATAGTATTGGTTACTTTTTTTTGTTAAGTTATTTAATGTTTGTGATGAAGATTTATTTGAAACGTCTACATAATATTTTTATTTATCATATTTAATTTCTCATATGAAAAATTATTGTTGACACTCCAAAAACGTGTACAAAACAAGGAACCAAAGGGCACAGGACGCGACAGACATCACTGCATTCTCATTCAACAAGCAGATACTTCCATGCACATGCACTTCTCTAGATTGGGACTTGGAAGAAGGTCTAGTACTGGACACCAACATGGGAATGTAGCCCAAGAAAATTTTCAAATTATAAGAATGATGTTCGAAGTACTGAATTCCAATTCTTTTTAAACAAAAGCGCTACCTTATTGCAGTGTTTAACCAGGTTATATTTGGTGCAAGTTCTTCATTTAAGACTAATACATGAGCACCATAAATTCGCAATTTATATAAATATGAGACACAACATGTGTTTACTTGGCATCTTGAGATAGGAGGTTGTTTGCTTCTATCCTCCGAGCATTGGTATGGTCATCACAATAGTCCCCTCTTTCAAAAACTGCCGCTGCTCCCATTCCAGTGCCTGTATCAGAGTTTTAAACATCTCATAAATCCAAATTCTATATGTTACAACAATGTTTTACCACCACTGAATAGATCTTATTAAATACACTTTATCACTCTCGCCATCATAATTTAATCTGACGTCAATCCTACTTTTATTCAAAGAATCAGTCAGCTCTCTTCACTCAGTTCATCAAGGATTCGGCAGCAATTTTTGTGTGTCAAACCATCCTTACATTTTTATTTTTCTGCTCTAGAGAAACCTAACAGATTTTCTGACGGTAATAGAATGGCATATTCACTTAAAATTTCCAAATCCACAGAATTATCCAATATGACAAACTAAAGAAAGAGGATCAACAGAGAGAATGTGCAAAGTTGGAATGACAAAATGGTTCTTTCATGCAGACCAGTTAAAGCATACCTATACACATTGACACCACACCGTAGCGACAGTCTCTACCACGACGTTTCATTTCATGCAAAAGGGTAGCCACACACCGTGCACCTGTAACAACAAAATGATAGTATCTTTTATCTCTTAAACTGAGCAGAGATATCTTGTAAATGGTCAAGATTTTCAATGCCTTAATCTTTCACATCAGTCAGTAAGTTGTTAAGGATAATGGGTATAACCAGCGAAACTTAGTCAGCAGCACTCTTTCCATGATTATGCAGACAGCAATAGCATAAAAGTTTAAACAAGTGGACAGATATTTGCCAAGTAATACTGTTGTCAGCATGCCAATACTAACTGAGGGGGTCAATAAACGCAATCTAAAATTGAGATGATGTTCTCTTGAGTTAATAACAAATTACAGAAAGGAAAAAAAATAAAAAAGAAAATTATGATAGTTTAGACCTCACTCTTATTATTAAAGAATGGAATATGCTGACAAATGCACCAAAGGATTGGAAAACCAAAATGAAAAGAAAAAGGAAAGACCGGAATTTGAACGGAGTTACAGAGTAACACCATTCATGTAACTAAGATGTTAGTTACAGAGTAACACCATTCATGTAACTAAGATGTTTAAATTAGAGCGCAACTGTTATCAAGTAAATTCCTTCCCACAAACGCACCTGTTGCACCCAGAGGATGTCCAATAGCCATCGCACCACCATTGACATTGATCTTCTCAGGTTCGAGCTCCAGCTTCTTCTGACAATATACATATTGGGAAGCAAATGCCTGGCCAGAAGAGCAGAGAGCAGAAAAAGAGAACAACAAAAATCAGAAAAAGCTAGTTGATCACATGTTAGCATCACCATACTGGATAGGAAAAAAGAAACAATAATTACCTCATTTATCTCAAAAAGATCTATATCATCAAGTTCTAGACCTGCTGCCTTCACTGCAACTGGGATTGCAGCAGCTGGCCCAACACCCATGATGGCAGGATCAACACCAACAGCAGCAAAAGTCCTTTCAGACAAAAGATGTTTAGGAATTAAAAAAAACATAAAGTACATTTCTTGCATTTCAAGTATACAAATCACAATAAGCAAACAACAGACTTTCAAGCAAAATAATGTGTTTTTATTGAATGAGAAGGAATGACAAGTCAACTACTAGAGTCTATCAAAGCAATAATAAATCTACTGAGCACAGGTTAGTACCAACAAACCCTAGTCTCTCAGAAGAGGTTATACCACTTGTAAGAGGCTCAGAACCTCTTGCAGCGAAAGGACATCGTAAATCTACTGCAATGGGGGAACCATTCACAATAAACCATGCATGAACTCAGGAGGTGGCAATTTTGGTCACATTAACAAAACTGGACTTTTTTGGATTAGTGACCTTGCAATTGCTAATCCATAAAATGGTAATCAACCACAATAACACATTGCTATTACAGTCTGTATATATTATTATTTTTCATTTCGTTCAGGATTTATACATGGGAACTGAGGATCAGTGTAATATTGTCAGCAGTACTTTTTAATCATTTGTAAGTGAAGCAGAGAGGAAACTAGTTCTCTATGAATAACCTATCCGAAGTCAGAGTTCTTAAAATCCAAAAACCAAATTGAACTAGACCAGCTCTAAACTGAAAGTTCATATACTTGGAAGTTTGTTAGATCTATAAAGTCATCGTTGGTTCTCTATGAATAACCTAACCGAAGTCAAGAGTTCTTAAAATCCAAAAACCAAATTGAACTAGACCAAGCTCTAAATTGAAAGTTCATATACTTGGAGCTTTGTTAGATTTATAAAGTCATCGTTGGTTCTAAACATCTCACACTACTTCATCTTCAATTTATCACATCATTTATGCTTATATAATATTCCACACCTGAATACACCAAGAATAGGCAGCCCTTTTTGCACTGCAATACTCCTCTTCATGAGCAACACAGCCCCGGCACCATCACTCACTTGACTAGAATTCCCTAAGGTATGCATACCAGAATAGATTAGAAAAAATTATCTAGCCTTGGAGAACTTAAAGAGAAGCACAATGCTGTAGAGTTGTACCAGCAGTTGTGGTCCCATCTTTCTTGAAGACAGGCTTCAGCCTTGCAAGGTCTGCCGGTGATGTATTTGGACGAATCCCATCATCAACAGAGATTGTGACTGGTTTCTCATCACCGGTCTTTGGATCAACAATCTTGAAAAGAAAGCCATTGAACAACATGAAGACGTGCCGAACAGAGTCTCCAAATACAGAGACGTTCAAGTAATTTATTTTTTCACATCAGTAACAAAAATATACCTTGGTGTTAACAGGAATGATTTCATCCTTGAATTTTCCACCAGCGGTAGCAGCAGCTGCCTTCCTATGAGACTCAACCTAAAAACATCAAGTTACCATGACCAAGCTGGCCAATCAGCCTAACAATATAGCAAAAATATGGTGAATGTACAAAGAAAGAGATTGATTCAACTTACTGCAGCCTGATCCTGCTCTTGTCTTGAGACACCAAAACGATGTGCAACATTCTCTGATGTAACGCCCATTGGAAGCAGGCAATTCTGGGCTTGCTCAAAGACTTTCACCTGCAATGATACCACAGCAATGAGCTTGAAAACTGCTAAACATAACTAGAAAATGTTTAAAAAAATGAAAGAGATTAAGAAAGGGGAAAATACTTTTGGGTTCACATCCCCATCCCAAGCCATTGGATTTAGAGTCATAGATTCCAAGCCAGCTCCAATTCCTAACATACAAAAAGTTTAAGATGGAACCCAGTTAAGTAGCAAAGGACAGCGGAGTAACAATACAGGAAGTACCAACATTTTGAGTCTCTCATACCAATATCATAAAATCCTGCTCTAATAGCTGCAGCTACATCAGCAACTGCCTGAAGGCCAGATGAGCATTGCCTGTTTACAGTCCTGACAGGTACAGTTTCTGAACAAGGAATAAGATTCCTATCAATACAGCAATCAACAAATAAAACTCAGACACTCAATTTATGCAAACTAAAGAAGCGCACCAGGGAAACCCGCGTAGAATGCAGCCATCCTGCATTCACTTGCTCTTTGAGACCCCGGGGCCAACACTGTCCCCACGACAATATCCCCAACCTCACTGGGATTCAATTTTGTTTTCTCAATCACTGCCTGCACCAAGCGGCCGCAACATAATTAAAAAAAGAGTACAAATTGAAGCAAACAAAATGACCATAAAACAGACACGCAAACCAAGCTCAGAACGCTAAAAAGATGCTACAAATAAAAGGAGGGAGACCTTTAAAACAGGTGCAAGTAAATCATCGGCAAAAGTGTCTTTGAAACCACCGCGTTTGGATTTGCAGAGGGCAGTCCGATACGCCCTGTAGAATGCAAACAAATATGAATAACCCAAATAACATCCAATTCATTACACAACAAATAAGCTTGATTGAACAGTAGATGGTAATATGACAATTAAAACTAATAAAAACAAGTAAGGTGGAAGAAATAACTCACGCAACGATGACAACATCGTCCCCAAAAGCCGAGGTCCTCTGGTATGCAGAGCTACTTCCTGCTGAGCAAACCGATGCCTATACAAATGATCTTCTTACCATAAATAAAAGAAAATCCAAAGTCCAGATCTGTGAAGATATAAAGGAAATTGCAAGAACAACTCACGGAGAGAGAAGACTCGAAGTGATGTGAAGAAGAAGAGGAAGGGCGGAGGTGATCGAGAAGAACCCGCTGTCTGTTGGTGGCTTTCTCCATGATTGTTGATTAGCTTAGGTTTGTGCGTTTTCTAAGAAGAAACAAATGAAAAATGATTATATGATCAAATTGCCTAGAAGTGTGGGACTCTTCCAATTCTATATATATATATACACATTACACACACATACAAAGAGCAAGATTTGGGAGTCCAAAGAAAGAGGTATTACCAAATACAAATTGTGGGTTGCTTGGTAGATAAGATACAGTGACGATAGGGTGAGGTGAGGTGAGGTGGCCGATATTTCTGTTTACATCCATCTCATGGATAAGATCAGCACTCCAATAATATTTTATTTTCCTCCCCTCCGTACCCAGCGTGTTGTTGTTACGCGCTTGTATTTACAATTACATACGGAAGTGGCAAAAGCATGAGATTTGGTATTGTTAGCTGATCACGCGCCGTAGAGGACAGTGGCTGATCTAATTTCATATAAATAGTTAGACTATGTAATGGCAAATAAGGCTAAACTCAAATGAAGAGAAGGACGGCTGACGGCTGGTGCTATGACAATATGATCTCAATTCCAACGTTTTGACTGACCAACGAAATTTTGCATAAACTTTATCAAATTGAAGTTAAAATCTATAAAAACAGATTGTGAAACATTCTTTCACTAAATCCATTCGTTTGACCCAAGTGAGTGATGTGTTAACATAAAAACTACGAGGAAAAAAAAAAAGAAAATTAAGCAAAAGATTTCTATCAGAAAATATTTTAAAAATTGCTTTCCAACTCTTTATTATATTTTGATAATTTTAAAAAGGCAAAAACTAAAGATTAGTTGGTTCCTCCTTTGAAATTTTTAGTTTTATTTTTTATTTGTTTCTAAATAAAAACTAAATTTTGTATAGTTTTTAATATTAATGTAGTTATATTTTTATTACTTTAGATTTTATTTATAAATTAATATTATTTTTAATATATTTTATTTACTAAGTGAAAAGTTACTTGAAATTTATATATTGCAATTTAATTATATTTAAATAACTATTAAATTAATTTTATTTGATTTAATTACAAAAGTTAAAATAAATTATTAAATAAAATTCATTATTTTTTAATAAATAATTTTTATTAACTAAATATATAATATTAAATTAAATTAAATTACTCGTAAATCTTATTAATAATTAACATTTGAATAATTAAATAATATATATTTAGTTTATAGTAAATCAGATTATTAAAAAACAAAAAAATTATAAATTTTGATAACAGTAAAAAAAAACAGAAAACTCAAATAAACATTTTTTACTAAATTTAAAAATCAAAATCAAAATCAAAATTAAAATTAAAATAAATAAGCCCTAATAGTTTCAACTCAAGTGATTAAATGAAAAGAGTTATATTAAAACAACACTTTATCATTAAAAAAAACTATCCTTTTTTCTCTACCGTTACAATTTTTTTAAATAACTTCTTAAACTTAGGCAATATTTGAAGTTCCAGAAAAAAAAAAAGAAGAAAATCGTTTGGGGACCGAGGATTAAGAATATAAATATGTAAATTTGGTCATATTTAAATTTAAATAGGATCACTCCACATATTTGAAAATAGTCAAATACGAATACGTGCCACCGTTAACACGCGCCAGATGTTTGATGATGCATGCCAACAACAAACAAACTCAGGCCACGGTGAAGCAGATCCAAACCGAAACCATTTTCGCAGTTGCTAGATTCACGTAAGATAATGGAAATAGTAGTAGGAATGAATATAGTAAGGGATGGAAATGGATATAATTATTATAATTATGATAGTTGGTTAAAATGAAGGAATGATTATCATTGCCATTGATAGTGGTTAGTTTATAAAAAATATTGTAATTAATTAATTACAAAAAGAACTGTATTTTAATTAATGAATGAATTATATTTTAGTTAATTAATTATAAAATGAATTATATTTTAATTAATGAATGAAGTATATTTTAATTAATTATATTGCAATTAATTAATTATTATTAATATTTTAATTAATGAATAGTTATATTTTAATTAATTACAATATTTTAATTAATGAATAATAATATTTTAATTAATGAATAGTTATATTTTAATTAGTTATATTTTGATTAATAATAATATTTTAATTAAATACAATGTAATTAATTAAATAATAATACTATTTTAATTAATTATATTGTAATTAATTAATAAATAAAAATATTTTAATTAATGAATAAAAATATTTTAATTGATTAATATTTTAATTAATGAATAGTTATATTTTAATTAATAATAATAATTTAATTAAATATAATGTAATTAATTAAATAATAATATTTTAATTAATTATATTGTAATTAATTAATTAATTAATTAAAATATTTTAATTAATGAATAATTATATTTTAATTAATTAAAATATTATTATTCATTAAAGTTGACAATTGAGTCATTTTCTTATTTTTTAAGAAAAAGGAAGAGTTTAGTACAATACTTACATTTCCAACATAAGAAAATAGTTATGTATAATGGGTAAGATCATTAAACATCCTTGAAAAATCTGGTTATTTGGAGTCATAAATCTCAAGAAAAACATTAATAGGCATAAAAACTCTAACTAATAGATGATGTTTGGTTTATCAACTTCATCGTTGTACTATTTAAAGCAACTGCTTCAATAGTCACCTAAAACTAGATTTTACTGGTATTAAATGCATAATTTTCAATCAACTACTTAACTTGTTATAGGTTTTTAATTTGTATGGAGTTAGTTTAAAGACAACCTTCTCATCACCTAATTTATTGAAAGTGCTTAATTTAAAGCTTGTTGTATCCTTTTTTGAATGATATCTTTGCAAAGTGTCTAGATGCCTTAAATGATGTTTAAAATGCATGTTCTTATTTCAGATTGGTAAATCGTCCACTGGAGACTTGCTTAATATATCCCTATAAAATGAATCATCAATAATCATAAATGATGGTACTATTAAAGATATTGAGGTACAGTTGAAATTTCCTTTTTATGACATCTTAACTGAATTGTTAATGGTATCATTGCTTTCTAATAAATATATTTTACCATTTATTTTGACAAAAAGAATTTCCTAGTCATAAGCATCTTTGATCATACAACTTATGTTCTCATAATGCACTTTAAAATTGATAAGTCTATATTATTTACACGTTTATAGGGGTTAAATTTGCTTATAATTTAGTATTTTTATATATTTTTTATGTGAAGTATATGGTACTTTATCATATTTGGTTTATCGGCTTGTAGGTGATAATTAGAATTTAACATGGTGTACAAAAATTTTGTAGAAGATATCAAAGATCAATTCAAACTCGAAGATGTCAAAAAAAGGAGAATTAAGTAATAAAGGCTAGATTGGCACTAGTATAGGACATGGTTACAATGCTAGGCTCGTAAGGGTTAGGAGTAGTATTAATCTTTGTGAAAAATAAGCATAAAATGTTACTATGTTGCTCCCATATTTATAACCTATCCTAGAACCAAAATGGGTACAACACTGGACTTGTAGCACCAAAATTTAAGGATAAGAGAAAATCTAATTTCATGACCTTTAGGTATTTTATATGTAATTCTAAATTATAAGTGCCCTTCTTCTGGGTAATTTTGAGGGATTTTCATTCAGTTACCTTTTTTAGATTTTCTTAGTATCAAAGAGAGCTTAGGAGTAAGATTAAGGGAAGATTCATCCCAACTTGGAAGCAATTTGGGGATATCTTTTTTAGTTCTTTCTTCTTTACTTTTTTTTAATGATAAGATATTTCGTTTTCATTTCAATTATATTATGTTTAGTAACTAAATCCTTATCTAAGATTAAGTAAATAACTTATGTTGAATTTTTCAATTATTAATGCATGATTAGTTATTTCTTGGATTGAATTTATTCTCTTTGAACTTGATTATTGAATTTATGCTTGGCCATCATAGATTCAATCTTAGGAATTGTATGAAATACTAAAAGGAGAAGTATAATTTATACACTAGGAGAATATAGACTATTCTGATGATTAATAAATTAAATATTATTAATGAATTTGGTTAGGTTAATTGCTCATAAAAAGGTAGAAATTAATTAATTAGATATACCAGTAAAACCTTAAGAAAGGACATAGATATATTAGATTAATCATTATTTCAACCTTGATTGATGAAATTTATCATAAGTGAATAATAAAGCCAATACATTTTATTGACATTGATTTCTTTTTTTTATATTGTTAATCACCTTAATTTAGTTAGTTAAGTAACCTTGTTACTTTTTTTAATAAAATTTTGTCTATTATATTTCTTGGCCAAGATTAATAATGTTAGTAATTGAT
>JANITX010000212.1:82981657-83010441 GCA_027564395.1 Erythroxylum ulei | reverse complement strand
TGCTTGTGGAGTAAATATAAGTATAGATTTTTTGTTTATAGAGTAAATACTAGTTCTACAACTAAGGGCATAAAGGTCTCAAAAATTTCTTTTATCTAATATAAGTTTCAATTCCCTCCTTTGATAAATTAGGAAAACAAACAAAGGAAAGGAAATCACATTTCCCTTCCATTCTTTTCTCCTCTTTTCCCCTCAATATTTCATTTTCTTTCCCTTGTGCAACTAAGGATCCAAACAAAGGCTAAAAGTCTTGTAGACACGAGATATCCAATACTTTCAAAGACTCCACAAACCAATGGTATTCACTGAGTGGAAAATTAAGGTAGTGGCATACGCCAGTCAATAGTATCTACAAGATGCTGGCTTTCTTATGTGTATTCAGGTGATTGAAAAGCATATTTCCACTTGTTACATCCATTGTCAAATATCACGACATGATGTGGATGTTTATAGTGCAAATGCACGTATCAAATCTGGCTACCCAGACAAAATCACTGTGTAAGAACTAAAGCATGGCAACTGATAACATTGTAAAATGAAGCATGGATATCACCGCTTTGCATTTTGTTTCTTGGTGTATCTATAGGCCCCACTTTGGAAAATACAAAGCCCTTAATCCCCAAAAATTGGCAGATCAAACCTGACTTTCCTACAAGCAGTTGACCATCTCCTCAGATCCGGGCTAGGAGGTTAACCCATTCACATCTACTTGGTGAGAAATCCAAAATGCTCACGTGATGTGCTCCTTAATAATTGCTAACATAACTCCAATCTATGAAGTTGCGCAAAGCAAAAGACCAAAAGTGAATTAGGTAAAAGTAAAAAAGGCTACATCATAAACTTTATTTTTATGATTAACTTCCACGGATTCCTCAATTATTCTTGAAGTTTTAAATGTTAAGAAATCAAAGGATAAAGTCGAAAAGTAAAGACAGTAGACATCCAGAGAGAATAATTTTCACAATAACAATTAAATTAAGCTAAAACTTTCTATAACAGTTATTATCGTATATCAGAATGAATTCAAGCAACATAATTCTGTTGGATTGCTTTATTAATTTTTTTATTTGTCTTATATACTTTGTAATGCTAATGATTTTATTTAAATTGTTTTGTCTGGAACTTATTTTCTAAGAAAGGACTCAATTAAGTTTCATTATTGACTCAAATACCCTCTTTAAATTAGTAATTGAATATTTTAGCAACAACTAAAAGCCCTAATTAGTTTCATGAAAAATTTTATACGAAAAATAAGAAAATTATAGTTTGGAAAAATAGTTTTTAAGGATATTGGAATAAAGAAAGTATTTACAGATAAAATACATCACTCAAGGAATTGACTCTATTTTAAATAGAATTAGTGATACCAACATGACTGTTATTGTAGATTCCATATGATTCAAATAACTTCTGAATAGATCAACCAAACGGATAATTGGCACGAATGAATTCAGCTGAATTGAATTCCACAGTTTTGGGACATATCAAACAAACTGTAATGTCTTGTACCTTCCAAAAAGATCATTTGCGCAGTTGACTTCAGCTGAAGCCGTCTTATAAGCACTCATTAAATTTCACATTGCGAGTCACCTAATTGATGACTTGCAAACAGGACATGACGTTCTTCTTCTCAGCCATGGATCAATACACTACCAACAGATAGAAAAAAACCAATCAAATAACTATCATGTATGGGGGGGGGAGATGTTACAAGGCAATTAATGAGAATCCCTACATCTTTATGAAATTTGTGTAAGCAAGGTAGATGACGTATGGCTTCTCCAATAGTAGGGTTTTCAAGACAGATTGCACAGGTCTCTTCAAAGTTTTCAGTCTGCATGAAGCAGAATAGATCACAAAACTTATTGACCAAACATCTAAGTCACCTGTGCTTTAATCATGTATGGTTGCACTCACGTTCAACTTACCTGAACAACTGACTCTGGCAAATTGTTAATTTGATTGGCAGATGCACCACAATGACGATTGTTCTCATCAAGGGCCAACAACATTTCATAATCATTTCTGCAGGAAACATGGTGGGAAATGATATGCTTACAAAGTTATATTAATTAGCTCTAAGTGAATGAGACTCCAATAGAAAAACTCTGATAGCATGGCATAAACAAAGAGTAACGGTACGTAAAAACCAAGTCAAACCAGACTGCAAAGTTTTGACATTTACTCCCATAATTAACAAGAGCCAAGATTGATAATAACATCATCATAGTTGAATGCCACCAGTATACAGATCATAAACAGAACAACACTCAATTACGCTAAATGGTCAGCAAGAAAGAAAATCATTCACTGTGCTTCTTATTATTGACCAAATAGACGGGTATGATGCCAACTCATCTCTGTTTCTCGCTTTCTCAATTACAAGGACTTGACTACCAATCACCCACAGAAGGATTTCAGTTTTCACACACCATATTATTAATATCCAACTATTTGTACAGTGCATTTTTTAGTTCATGCATTTATGGTTCCTCCATCCTATCTTGCACTGTCCTATGATTGGTGATGGACATGACAAGGCATTTAAATTAGCATAACTCCTATAAATAAATAAATAAATATTACCATGTCATTATATTTAGTGATAAATTGGTGCCAAAGAGAATGAAGAATGTATAGAAAAAATGTCATGATAAGGCATCTAAACCGCAAATGCTCCAGACGTAATGAACTATGAATGAATGAACAAATAAGGATTTTCAAGGATTACATATAGTGATTAATTGGTCCCAAAAAGAACAAAAATTTAAAGGAAAAATATATCAAAGCTCCAAGTTATCCACAAACTCCAGTAAAATGTTAGTCTTAAAACTGGTATCAAAATCTATGATTAGTTTAACTAATCCAAAAATGTCACTTACAATCTTAAACCAGTATAAAAATCTATGTATTGGAAAAAGGAACAACTAGAACAATAATGGGAACCAGCATTCATACCAACACACAGGCATGCGATGTAAACAGGCTAAACATCACTCAGTTGCTAAACTAGCAGGGGCGTAAATCACAGGGCATGATAAATCAAGGACTTGGAGAAAAAAATTTCATCCCAATTTAACATAAGGTAGAAAATATTTAACATTCCAGTGATACTTGAAAATATGTAACGAATAATGAGACATTTCTTACTCATTGAAGTCACGTTGAGCTCGAAAAAGTTGACTGGCCACCGCAACTGTATCATTTAAGTCACCAACAGCAGCTTCTAATGCTTCAGCAGCTTCTAATGCTTCTAACATATCAAGTCTCTGCAGGAAATATGTTACTTTCATTGTTAACTAACTAAGCACATCCATAAGCCTAGCAGGTTAATAACTCATAGGTAACATAGATAAACATTTACCAGAGGGATTGTCATTTTAAAGGTACATAACCACTATCATGATTAAAGAACCAACTCTATTTTTCTATGCCAAGAAAGAAGTTCAAAGAGCTGGAGAAAATACAAGATATTATGTAATCATGAAGCAATTGCAGAAAAAGATAACTATCTAAAACCCAGGTGCTACAAAATCTCACTGATTGCTCCAACACTAATGGTACAAAAGAGCTTAGAGATTATAAACAAAATAAAAGAGGGCAAATTAGTCAACCGCTTTAAGTTGTGGGATGAAGAGTGGGAATTGAAGTGACAGCAAAGGAAACTTACTTTGTGCTAAGTTTATCTTATTAAATAGAGAATAATAATAAGATATATTGTCCAAGTTTGTTTAGGACTTAAGCTTATTTAAGAATAAAGAATCCTTATTAAGATATGATTCAATTTTGGATATTTTAGAACCTTTCCTACTTGAATAAGGATTCTAAGAACTATAGTCTATAAATATGTATGTATTGAACTCTTCAATACTAAGCTATCCTGAATTTTTTTTCACCAACTTAAGTTTTCAATTAGAAGGTGTGATGCATTTTTTTAGGAGCAATTCTTAGACCTTAGGAGTCATTCTTAGTTTCATATCCTCCCTTATTTGTGTTCTTCACTAAATTCCATCAATTCTAACCTAAAGTTCCAGTAACCCAAAAAAAAAAAATTCCAACCAAATCAAACCCCACAATTCTAGCCTAAACTTTCATCACTAAAAACCCAGCTATACCAAATCTGAAATTTCAGCATTCTAAACTGAAATCCAAACATGAACTTGATATTCTAGCAATCTAATATCAGTCATATCTCCCAAATTTTGTGAGTTTAGCTACTAGTTAAATTCTCTTCTATTTGTCCTACATCACCTAAGGGTCAGGATATTACAAGCACAAGTAATGATCACTTTTATCATTTATGTAGTCACTAACACTTGAAAACAAAGATTAGCCTTTCTAAGAAAAGTAGTTGATTACAACACTAACTACAACTGAAACATTAGTGAAGCTTTGAAACACACTCTCATAGATGGTATATTATCAAATTTTTATCCTTCATATGCTCTTCTTAGAAATTTATCTTTTATCTTTTGCCCTTTGCAAGCTCTTCCCAGAAACTGATCTATCCTTCTCTCTCTACCAGTTATGCTCTTTACTTCACATAATAAATCAACTTTGACAATTAAGTCCGCTCAAAAACCTGATCTGTAATCATATAACTACGTATCAAACCATTAATCTTCATCAAGTCTTCAGCACTCCCAGCAACACCACTGTGACCACAACATTTGCAAACCCAAGACTGTTTGTGTCATAGTAGAACAAACTTCAGTTATAAGGATTGTCATATCTATTAACAAGAAATTGATGTTTGTGACTTTTAGTTGTGGTTGAATCAGCTATAAGTGAGGTGATAGCACGAAATTGGCAGCCATGAAAACAGGAACTCGGATACATAGAATTTAGCGAAGCTGTTGGTTTCAAGATAGCTGCAATGTTTAGAGAACAAAAAATCTTTTATTCTACACAGGTTGATGGTTATGCTTTATTAATCAAGAGTTAAATTAATCACACTAGTCAAAGATGACGGTCGCTCTCCAGGTATCAAGACTACTAAATTACATAGAGAATTAGAAAAGTGTCCTTGAATAAGTACTCAAACAAGCAGATCACCATATAAAAGCTAACCAAAGAACATTCAGCTCAATCATCTTTAAAACATCAATCGTTTCTAAGGCTATTTCAGTGTATATACTGATAATGATTTTATCTTTCCATAGAATCTAAATGTACTAAGGATTAAATTTTGCCTGGAACACTTCCATCTAATGATAATCTCGATTGGTTTTCTAAAGTACTTAATGCCTTCATAGAATTTTTGGGAATATAAACCTACACTGTTTTCAAACAAATTTGGCAGTCCAGAAAAGTAGGAATTTGGAGACTTTAATGGAGCACTTTATGGCAGAAGCAGCTCTTCGTTTGAAAGCACCTTGCATGAGACGTTGGGAGTACCAGGCCTTTCTATCACCTCACATTGGCACCTAGGTGATCCCCTTGACAACCATACAATTTTAACTATGATAAGCACAGTTTTGTTCTCTAACACAAACTCCCTTCACACAAAAAGAACAACTATTGAGTTATCTATCACTCACACTAAGAAGTAGGCACAACAAAACTTTGAAAATCTGATAGACACAATCCATTGATCTTCAATCCTGTTCAGAGCATGGAACAGTATAACATACTTTAAGATATCTCTTATACTATCAAAGGATTGACATGATGATGACCAAGGAGGTAGGAATAGGCTTACTTTATCAGTTTTCAAATTCTAGAAGAACACGTGGTGATGAGTTAATTACGAGTTCCCCAAAAGAAATTTCTGTTTCGAAATTATGTTGCCACTGATATCATTAGATTTCAAAACCCAACTGCATTTTTGGGGTAGAAACCACCAAATGTCCCTATTCCCAACTCTGAACAACCCAAAAGTATCTTAATCAAGCTGTAAGGGTGTGATACCTCTGAAAGGGTGCAACAGGCCCTATGATTTTAGGAGTGCTCAGAAAGTTAGGACAAACATCAGATTATATCTTCAAAAAAATCCATGCAACACTTGAGTAGGAATGACAATGGGACAGGCTGGGTTGGGCCCAAGCTGCTGGAGCCCACATCGAGCCCGACAAGGCCCAAAGCAGCCCGGCTCGATTTTTTTTAGATAAAAATGCAAAAACAACATCATTTTCAGCAAAACAATGTTGTTTTACTTATAAGGGTCAGGCCTCGGGGGCCCAGTCCAAAGTCTGGTCAAACCGGGCCTATACTGTTGACTATGGGCATGGCCGGGCCACTTGCCCAAGTGCCATCTCTACACTTGAGGCTCTTTAAACCTTACAAAGAAAATCACAATATCAGCAAAATGCAATTTGCACCAATCAAATGAAATTATCTTGAATGCATTATATCATAGCTCATTCATAAACATCAACAACGGAGGTTCTGTCAATATCACCTTATAAGTTTCCATTGATGTGGATTAACAGTAGCACTCCTACATTCTCAGTTTAAGGCTATTTGAAAATGTTAATAAACAGATAAAATGCAGCAGACATATCAAGCACCAGGTATGACTGAAAAATTGGGAAGAGGTAGATGAATGGAATAACATACAAAATGAAGGATGGACAACTGAAAGAAAATTACCATTTCCAAACTCATGCTCACAGGAAAATGGAAATCAGTTCCACTAGGTAGTGCTGCATGACGGCGATGCCTATCCCTAGATAATGCACTAGGAGACCGAACTAACAAACGATTCCTCAACTGCGAAGCTCTAGTAGCAGGGCCTCGAACCTGGGTTCCTCTCCTATTCGAAGGGTTTGTGGAGGATCTTCGTTGGGAAGGCCTCCGTGTATGTAATATTGATGAATTTCTCTGCATTGATTTGAATACAAAACAAAGAAATAAAGGTTAGTGAATGTCACTGAAGCCAAACGAAAACAAGAAATTCAGCATAGCGTCACAACCATATGGGGAATAGCATTTACTGAAAACATAACTTTGGGAGGTAGGAAGTTCCCACAGACTATCAAATGATTTCAAAGAATACCAGTCACAATTTCGATAATGGAGACAGGATAGTACACCAAATTTCTTTTTCTAAGATTGGAAAACATAATAGTAGCAGCCAAACTCTTACCTGAAAATGGCTAGCAAATGAGTTTTCATTAGTTTAAAGTACTTTTAATACAGTTTGACACATGCCTAATATCATGTGTCTGAATTGCTAACATATAATTTTTCAAATTTATGAGCAGAGATTGGAGAGTATGAACTAAGCACTGTTCTGAAGTCAAAGCTGGGAAAATGCCTACACTAGGTAAAACTATTGGCCTGTTGAACCATCAACCTGCCATGCACTTGCTCGCATCACTAGCCAAACAATAGTTCTGGTTCCATGAAACCAGCACAGACATTTACTTAACAAGAACAATCCTCATTAGTTACTTTTTCTGCAATCATCCACTTTTAAAATCTAGATCAAATTCCACTCTTACTTTTGCAAGTAAACTGAACACAGGTCAATGTTGAATGGTATCCAAGGAAAAAAGGTATATATATTAGACTACCAAATGTATGTGCATGTGCACCAACGTGACAAACAGAGGTCGCAGGTGGGCATAGTGAAGGTAGATGGGTAAATGTGCGTTAAATTCAAAAATAAACTGGAAAGTGACCAAACTTAAAAGTAAACATTATACTTGGCAACTTAAAATCCATCAAAAGTTTAAAAAATAAACCCATCTGAACATTGTCGGAGCTAAAAAGCAGAACAAAAACAATTCCACCCAAGTAGCAATGACTTGTGATCACCATAATCAACCTAGATCCAATTGCAAAAATCAAATGGTGGAAATTTACATGCATGCCTGATCCTGTGGTTTAATTCACCTTGTTGTCGATTGAGCAAGGCACATGTTTTTCATCTTGCTTTTAGGGTTTTAGTACTCCTTTTTCCAGTACTCATGCATATAAATATTTCAGGGATAAACAAACATATTTTCAATTTTACAATATATGATCCATACTTCTTCCACAAAAGGAAAAATTAAAAAAAAAAAAAGGAGGAAAGGAAAGGGAACATGCACAAATGAGAAACAATGAAAGAAACATCTACTAACAACCATGGCACTAGCAGTGATTCATTTCAGTCAATAACCATCAAAAAGCAATAGCAATCCATAAAAATCCAGTTCCCCCATACCCAAGAAGACAGGTATGAACTGAAAGATGAAAATATTTAAAGAAAAGGAAGATGTACAAGAAATCAAATCAATTGTAAGGGAATAATTGGTGAACTTAGTCAACCAAGAATATCATGGCTAGATCTTTCTGCTTTTTATTTTTCTCTTTAATGAACTTAGCTCTTCAACATAAGTATGTCATGCTGTCATTAACATGCAATTGATGAAGGCTATCAAGTTTAGTTACACTACATTTGAAAAGGCAAACTTACAAGAAATGGTGCATGGAGATTTTCGGTAGAAGTAGAACTCTGTGCAATGTCATCTTGCTGCATTGCCCAAGCAATGCTCTCATCAATCTGTCAAAAGTGAGTAAACAATGAAAAGCTGATGAAATGCTTGCCACTGCAGAAAGACCATAGATATGATTGGTAAGTAAAACCAAAAAAGTTCAAGTGAACAACAAACCTCACTCCCAACAAATACAGGAGTCTCTTGATATAGTTGTTCTTGAAGTTCACGAGCCAACATCTCATCTGCATCTACTTGTCGAGCCCTGGCATCTAATTCATCATTATTTATAGGATCTGTATGTTGAGAGTCACTAGTTTTTATTGTAGGGGACACCTCTTCGATTTCATAAATTGGATGCAAAGCACCCTGATATTGACGGTGGCTTCTAGGTGACCTTGAGCTAGATAGCACACTAGCTGAACCAAGGAAAGAAATTTCTCCATCATCTGGAACCACTCTAGAGCATTCACCGCGATTTCTTGAAGTGAATTCACCTTTTCTTTTCCTTTTACAAACCATATCTCTAGTCTGATGGTGTGCACCAATTTGACTAAGCCCAGCTGCACGACTGGGCTCTGTTCTAGCAGCAGTCCTGTGTTCAGGACCTGATGCTTCCTTTGTAAAATTTCTCTTCCTGTCATCCATTTTTAACCCTCTGTTTTCCCGCAGATCAGAGTCTAAGCATTTTGTAGTCTCAAAATCTTTTCCCAAATGATATTCACCAGATGGCAGATCTACTTCCCTTGTACGATTCTGAGTAGTTCTCCAATTACCTAATGGTACATTACTATTGCAACCACTAGTTCCACGTGCTGTCCCATTATGAACCACAGAACTACTGCCAAAATAAAAATGAGTCTCAAATTGCCTAAAGGCACCAAGAAATAAAAGTTGACTCTATACAATAGAAAATGAAAGATACAGAAATTAACTTTCAGAGAAGGAGAAGAGGATAAAAACATTTTGTTCTCCAAAATTTTCAGATTCCATTGCTGTTTAAGAGAACAAAGTTACTTCTGTATAAGAAGACAGTTGATAAAATCAATGAACAAATATTACAATAATATAAGAACATAAAGAAGTTCATCCCACCTGAATGATATGTCAAACCTATGTCCGTGCTAAGTAACAGAACATAATCCAATGTGCAT
Source organism: Erythroxylum ulei (assembly GCA_027564395.1). Classification (NCBI taxonomy): domain Eukaryota; kingdom Viridiplantae; phylum Streptophyta; class Magnoliopsida; order Malpighiales; family Erythroxylaceae; genus Erythroxylum; species Erythroxylum ulei. The sequence goes on along the minus strand of JANITX010000212.1, from coordinate 83,000,864 downwards.
TAAAATAAAATAGCATATTTCAATAAATTAAAAAGTAAATAAAGAGATGTAAAAAAAAAAAAAGAGTAAAACTGAAGAAAGAAGGTGACTGGCCAGCCAACTATGCAATTGCAGAGGAGAAGTACCTGCTAGAAACGTGGACAACTCTTTTATCATGCTCCTTCAAGGTAGATAGATTGCTCATGGCATTATCTCCCTTAGCTCCACCATGAATACTGCTTCCGGCAACTATATCCTTAATATCCACAACAGGAGGACTGTCAGAACCTGTACTCTTGTCCGGGTTTTCCTCAACATTGATGGAACCAACGCATCGACTGTTAGCTGATATATGCATCCTATTAGCTATGTTATGTGGAGAAATACATCCATTTCGTACTAATCTTTTTTGTCCAGTAACTCTTGATGGGGTAGAGGCATAAATTGAACTGCTCTGATGTGCACTCTGGTATTGAGAACTACCAGAGACATCAATCCCCTTTCCATGATTTCTAGCTAAACCAGAAGTCGATGTATTCAAACCCACTTTTTCTTTACCCTTAATGGAAGGCTGTGAAAAAGTAGAAGGAATAGTGGAAGATCTAAGAGATGAACCAGCATCAGATGATAATTGAGCTTCTCTTATCCCTTGTGTCCAGATATCTTTTGATGCACCTTGCTGAAAAAAGATATCAGATTTACAACACCGCTTACTCTGCTCAGTCAAATCTATAATATTATTGTCTTCTATGGGTACCGTTGATTCAGATGGAACACTGGCAGCTAAGGCTTTTCCTTTAAGCATGAATTTTGGTACCAAAGATTGCCTAGCATCTGGTTTGGGGTTAACTGCGCTTTTAGAAACTGGAGTATCCTTATCTGCACTTGAACTCCTGGATGGTCCAACAGTGATAGGTTTATTAAAATGCTCAATTTTGTCCACAGTGACTGGACTTCTTTGAGGAGGGATATGGTTTTTCCTCCCATCTCTGAAAAACAGCCTACTTTTGGTTCTTGTCTGATCTAAACATCCATCAGTCACAGACTGAGAGTTCGCCAACTGGCCTGCTAATGATGAATTACTTGATTTCCCAAGTTTCAAGCAGTTCAGATGTCGAGGATTTAACCTATCAGGAGTATCGGGTACATCAACTAGTTGATCAATGTCCATCTCCTCCATGCTCTGCATCATCCAAAAACATCAAATTAAAAGGGAAAAAAAAAGAACAAGGTCAGGTATGAACTTAATTGCCTTAGATTAATAAGGGCTGTATAAAATAGTAATTTCATTTGATAGCTGAAAGAATATTTTAATAGGTAACAGAAGCTTAACCATTGAGCTTTAACAATCCAAATATTAGATGAAAGCTCCGAACAAAAGTGATTCATTTGAAAATTGCAAAACACTTGAGCATAAAAGAATTTTCTCAACAAACCAAAAATACAATAAAATTAAGTTATTAACCAAAATAAGATTCAAGATATTGGCACCCCTTCCTTTGAACCTGCAACGAAAACTTAACCGCAATACTTATGGAAATACGGGCACAACATATTTGAATCTCCATCAGAACAAAAATTTAGTTGAATCTAAACAAGAATCAAATAAATAAATAAATATACAGAGAAACGAATCATCTGCCTAAATGTTTCTCACAAAAATGGAAGCTAAAATTCAAAACATTCTAAGGAGTTGTAAAATAAAAAAGAAAAATCAAGGTTCAAAGAAAAAAAAAGTAATAACCACAGAAAAAAATAACTTGAAAAAAAAAGGAAAACAAAGCAATAAAATACTGTAAAAGGAAGTTGAACAAAGAAATAAGGATTACCTGATAGAGTTTTGTAATCTACAATCAGAAGTTTTGAATTGCAAAGGATCGGAATTCGGAAGCGAAGCGTCTGTGCAAGTCATCTAATCAACAATATCTCATCCTTCAGCAACCCTATTCAGAAATGTCATGGGTCGGGTTATTGGGTCTGGTTCTTGTTTTACACTGCCCCAATATTATTTGGGTTACAATCACTGTGTGATCCATAACGCGAACAAGGGGATACAATAGATTAGAATTACCAAATAGTAGTCTTACGTGGAATAGCCCATTTAAATTTCAACTCTCTTTGGGATTTGGGATTTAACTTGCAACTTGCAATTATAATACTCCAAAGATATTCGAATTTACTAATTATTAAATTATATTACTAATTTTTTTATTTATTAACCCATCAACCCTTTAATTTTAAAACAATTTGATTTGTTTAATTTATATCTTCAACAATTTTTAGTAAAACTCACTTTCATTAAAATGTAGTTCGTAGGTTATTTTGTAAGTGTGACAATATGATTGATATAAAAAAATCAGAATTTAAGTATTCATTTTTTTAAATATTCAATTAAGCAATTAATTTTAAAGAAATTAAAATATAGATCAAAATGTTAACTTCATTATTATTGTTAACATGTTGCATTATGCAATAACTTAAAATATTTAACTAATATTAGATCGTTATAAAACAGATTAAAAATAAAATAAAATTTAAAAAAGATTGTCTTTATTTATCAAAAAATTTGAAGTATAATTGAAAAAATTATTAAATGAATATTAATTTATTTATTTTAGCTTATAAAAACTTATTAATTTATAAAAATTAATTAATTAATTAATTAATCGATTTTTTACAATAAAAAAACCTTCAATGGAGAATTTGATTCTTTGATATCAACATAATGGAACTCAAACGCACCGTTCTACATGGTTATTGGCCATAAGTAAGTTGTTACGATCAATGCCCACTTACTACAACATTGCGAAAATCAACCGACGGCCACACAAAATTCAGAATATCACAAAGATTTAAAAAAAAAATCCTAAACCAGAATAATAACTCAAAAAAAACCTACTCTTTTGATTCGATACTCAATATTACCCTTCTCTTCTGCTTCTCTACTCATCAGTTACACATCCCCGAGAAGCTGATTGCACGTTCTTTATGTACTGCGCAAAACAAAAACACAATGTTTGTTACTTTGGCAACCAGAGTTATTGACACGGGGTGGAGGACGAGTGTAGAATTTCCCTCACTTTGTACAGAACTCCTCGATCAGCCTTAAATGGAGGTGGACTCCAGTTCTTTCTTCGTTCTTCCATTTCCGCATCTGTTAGCTCAACATCGATTCTCCTCTCACGCACATCAATTTTTATGACATCTCCGTTTCTAACCAGCCCTATTGGACCACCTTCCTGAAAAGCATTTGAGCAGCTGTATTGCATCAGTACATGGGGTAAGTGTTTTCTCCATAAACATTTTTCATTACCAAAAAAAAAAAAAACAGTAAACCATTCATCTTCCACGTACTTGCCAGAAAATTCATGCCAGAGATTATATTGCAAATTTACAATTTCATTAGAAGACAAATCAGCTTTTATCGGCCCTATTATAGAACTCAATTGCTAGAGAGAGAGAGAGAGAGACGGAGTTGCACCTGTGCTTCAGGACAGACATGCCCAACAACAAATCCGTGTGAACCCCCAGAAAATCTACCATCAGTTAACAGAGCGCAATCCTACAGTATCCAACAGGAATAACCAATAGAAATTGTCATATCCAGAAGGCAAGAATATTTATCTTTCAACAATAGACTTGAACATTGAAGAACCTAATAAGCAGCAATCACTGATTACAATATTTCATGCAACAGAGGCATTGGAAAAATCCTGTCTACAAACATCACCTCACCCATTCTTCCACTGTCCTCTTTATTTTCCAAAATAAAGCTTCACTGTCTTTGTTATAACCATGAACAATTTCTCATTTGTCTGTAATCTGCCCACTTTTAAAACCATACAATCCTCAGATTCAAAGCAAAGTCCTAACTAAGGCAGATCAGTAATCATTGCAATGAAGTTGAGTTCCTACGTATTTTACCTTTCCAAGACCAGCTCCCATGATTGCACTTGTTGGTGTTAGCATTTCAGGCATGCCTGGACCTCCCTTTGGCCCCTCTGCTCTAATAACCACCACTTTACCCTGAAACATTATAGACAAGCAAAATTAAACACTAGATCAGAAAAATGAATAGGAGTTTTGCAATGAGTTGAACATGGGATTTTATAGGTGAATGGACCAAAATTGCAAAAATACAGACTTCACAGACATGACTAGCAAGAGGTGCTACAGTTGTGTAATCAACAATTATTTCAAAAGACCATACAGTTCCAGGTACAGATCTTGATCAAGAATGGATAAAACATATGATTTTTTGAAAATGTGTCGTTGTGACCAAGTAATGTTGCAAAGCAGCAGTCAATTTGAAGCTAAACCCACAATGTTTCTTATTGACAAGGATTAAAACGTCTACTTAGGTCACATGGAGAGATCCAAATCCAAGCTCACCTTTGGGGGAAGGGAGTACGATGTAATGTCTCTAGAAAGGGATGGTAAGTTAAAATTTAATTTGCTATTAAGAAATAAGTAAGTCTACATTTCTGCTAAATTATTGTTCCTAGTCGGACTTTTGGTTCTTCTGTGTTAAAGTTTCTTTCTCCTATGTGAACACTTATTTAGCAATTCTTATATTCAGTCTGAAGTTTTAGCATATTGAAAAGACAAGTTTGCTTTCCAAGTTCCTCTACACTCTAGTTTCTGTTCCTTACACTCTCATTTTTCACTTTCTAGTTGTTCTTTCTTTAACTCTGCCACTCTAGTTCTAACAGTTAGGATGCTGCATCAAAATGCATACATCTGTAAGTAAATGCAAAAGCTTTGAAGTTTTTAACCCACATCTTCTAGAGACAAAGTCGTGTTGCTTCATAATCATTACATACAATAGCGAAAAGACAATGGATAGAGCTGATGAATTGCAACAGAAAAGAGATGGGAGGGAGGGGGTGAGGGCAGTGAGCATCCAACAATGACGACTCAAATGCTTACCTTAAAATCCAATGGATTTTCTGAGATAGCTGCAATCATAGATTCCTCTCCCTCAAAGACAAGTGCAGGCCCTGGAGAAACACTGCTTGGTTCACCATATTGTAGAGCGTTCTAATTTACAACTAATAAAACTTAGCACTATATAACATTATTAAATAGTATGAAGATAAAATGACAGAAAATGGCACCAGCAAAATATAGCCCTTCTTTTCCAGTAATTTTTGCTACGGAACCCTCCGGTGCCAGATTTCCACGTAATATTTGGATGTGACCTGTTGACTTGATGGGATTTTCCACTGACCTTATTATATCCTGGTAATAAAAGCAAAGAATCATAATTATTTTCACCAATCACATTGCCTCTACAATAGCATGTACGTTCATGATGAAAAAGACAATCTCACCTGACCATCAGTTAAAGGTGAGCAAATTTTCAGATTCTCTGCCAATGTCTTCCCAGTGACTAGAAAGAAGATCCACAATTCCACATTAGCATAACATAAGAGTCTGGAAGTTGAAAATTGGTAATCGTGCAATCCCCATCACTTACCAGTCAAACAATCCCCATCTAAGAAACCAAGCTCCAAAAGATAACGAAGGACTGCAGGTGTGCCCCCGATCTGTTAAAGAGAAAACAAAAGTATGACACAAAAAAAAAAAAACAATTATAGCAAGTGTTACATAGAGTTATGTATAACATCAAGTAGAAATATCAATTCCCGTACTGAACTAGAAAAAGAAAAACTCCAGAAGACATACCTTATGCACATCTTCCATGACGTACTTGCCACTAGGCTTTAAATCTGCGAGTAATGGAACCTCGTCACTAACCTTCTGGAAATCATCCAATGTTAACTCCAGTCCAACTGACCTGTAAACTTCTTGCGAGTTATTTAACATGACAGTGCCAACAAAATTGGCAGACAAGTTTGCCATACCTTGCAATTGCAATCAAGTGTAACACAGCATTGGTAGAACCACCTAGTGCCATCACAAGAACCATTGCATTACGAAGTGATTTATGAGTGATAATATCTCGTGGTTTTAAGTCCATCTTCAACAATTCTAAAAGATACTTTCCAGCCAAACGGCACTCTTCCAACTTCAGTTGGTTTTCAGCAGGTATTGATGAGCTGTGCAAAGAAAATTATTAAAAAAACTCAGAATTCTATTTCTTTTTCTTGACAGCAAAATTGGGCAAGCAGAGATTCTTACCTGTAAGGAAGAGACATTCCCATGGCTTCAATAGCAGAGGCCATCGTGTTAGCAGTATACATTCCACCACAAGCACCTGCCCCAGGGCATGAATTACGGACTACAGTTTTTCGTTGTTCATCAGTTATAGATCCACTGACATATTCTCCATAAACCTGCAATGGAGTTGACAGAAAAGAAGAAAATAGGTATTCCAAACATACAAATTCACGCTGGCATGACAACCCATTGTTGTCGTTGGTTTAAATTTGTGCCTAAAAGATTGAAACAGAGACATTAAAGGTTTATGAATAAACCACAGCTACAGATCGAAATAAACATATGACAAAGAATTTAGTATCATCTTCTAACTTCAATACTCTTCCTTCCAAAATATGAAGAAGTAGAATGAACAGATATAAATACAAGCAACTAGCGATAGAATAAAAGCCTGTTAATTTCTTGATTTTTATTCGACAAGAACCTCACTATCATCAATAAAGTAGACTAACAAGTGAGAAAATAAACTTTGAAACTGCAAAACAATTTTCATGTACAAAACATCCAGTAAAATTTATGCACGAATAGCATATAATTCATTTGCATTATTGCATACCTGAAAAGCAGATACTATATCATACGTATGGCCATTAAGATGACCAGGCTGCAAAATTAAAAAGCACAACAATACATCAGCAAATCCAGCAGCTTGAATTAGAAACATGAAGCAAACATTTTTCCAAGGCTATACAGCTACACATAGAAGTAGTATAAAGCTACAACATTAGGTCTTGAGTTAGAAAGAAAGAGTGACAAGCAGAGATTCATTTCCAGCACCTTTATAGTTCCACCATAGACCATAATACTAGGCCTGTTGAGCCTCCCCATCGCCATAAGGGTGCCTGGCATCTACAAAATTTGAAATAAGTAAATAATATAGCAGGCGTTACTGTATTAAAAAAAAAACATACATGATCATAACCCAATGCCCATTTTCCCAAAACTGAAGAAAAGAGCTCACGGCTTCTCCAATGAAAAGGAATATGACTATAATCACGTACAATCAATTGCATTTCACTGGAAACTATCAATTCAAACTATCAACCCAGAAAATCATTTAACATTTAACATAATCATCTCAAGAAATACCCACTTGAAGATTAAAACAAAAAGAATCAACTTACATTCTTATCGCAGCCGGGAATGGAGATATTGCCGTCATACCACTGAGCACTCATGACGGTCTCAATACTGTCAGCAATCAAGTCTCTACTTTGCAAGCTATAACACATGCCTCGAGTCCCCATTGAAATAGCGTCACTAACACCAACAGTATTGAACCTGAAGCCAACCATCCCAGCCTCTTGTACCCCTTGCTTAACAGCCTCTGATAGACTAAGTAGATGCATGTTGCAGGTGTTCCCTTCATACCAGATTGAGGATATACCTATTTGGGGCTTACTCAAGTCCTCCTCTGACAGTCCCACTCCATAGAGAACAGCTTGAGACCCACCTTGGGACTTGGGCTCCGTGATTTGAGAACTGTACTTGTTGAGTTTGTGGCTAACGACGGTGGCTGCTGATGAAGGCGCATCTGCAGTTACAGCTGGCTGCGACTGAGCAGTCACCCGTACGAAGGCAGGACGGCCAGGGATTAGAGGTTTAGTCTGGGAGAAGTTGAGGGGGTTGACAGGGGTCGCGCGTGGGGAGATGAAAGTGGACTGCATGTTGGCGTGTGGGGAGAAAATGATGATAGGGAGATGAAAGGAGGCAAATGGACTCTGTCAAAAAGGGTCTTCTGTTGCAGAGGTTTAGATACTGAATTTTGTTTGTTCATGAGTCCTTCGAGTCATTAGGGTTTTTCATAATAACCTCAAACGGTTAACGGTTTTTTTATTTATGAAATCTCTGAAATATTAGATTCGTTTAAATTGTACCTTTTATCCCATATTATCAAAAACTAAAAGTTAATATGAGAATTAAGTTTTGAAAGTTTCCTTCGTTTTTGTAAATCGGCCAAATTTTAAAATATATTTAAAAAATATTTTTATATTAAAAAAGTTTAAATTTTAATTAAAATTTTTTAATATGATAGTTTAATTATAATGTCTTTGCATAAAGAATAAATAATCAATAGTTTTAACCAAATTGTGTTTATTATTATAAATATCACGACTAAATGATGTTGAGATAACCGTTTCTGTTCTTCTTATTATGTTAACTTTCACAATCAAGTCTTTTTACTCTTATTTAAATTCTATTTTTAAAAAAAATCAATAGAGAATACTTATTAACACGAGTGAAAACATTATATAATTACAACTTTTACTAAACTGATTACGTCACATCTAATCCAAGTGATATTAGATCTTGTCCTGAGGATCTCATTACTCTATGTATCATTGAAGATTTTTCTCTTATCAGAGACTCCCGAGTAATGGTCTCAACAAAAAGTCGTGGGTATCATCTCCTTCTATCAAGAGTGGTTAATCATTTATTGGTTACTTAATTACCTCTAGCAGTCCAAAGTAACTAGGATTCATTTTTAGGGCAAAAAATTCGCCTGGGTTTCTCGGTATATTGGAGCATGGGTAAGAGGAAGAAGACGTCGCATAAAGGACGGGATATTACTGTTGATTGTGTTTTAGGCCTGCAAGTGGCTGGATCCCGAGAACTTCCTATGAGCACACAAGACAGTGTAAATAATGAAGTACAGGAGATTAGGGTGCACGGTCATTTAACGATAAAGGTGGCTAATACGTAAAATATTGCGAAGGGTAGACAGGAAATGAATGTGGCTAATGGAGCAAGTAGAGCGAGTATAATAAGAGTAACATTGCAAGGTAAGCATTTGGGAGTTGAGGGGATTAGGGCATATATCCATTTGATAATGAAGATGGCAGTGGCGCACAATACTACGGCTTGTAGACAAGACAAGGATGTTGGAACTGGTGAGAATAGGCTAAGTATATGCAAAGAGAAGATACAGGATAGGAATTTGGGTACTAAGAACGATAAAGGCGGGTTACGGAGCAAAACTACAAATGTGGGTACTAGTAGGGTGAACAAAGGTGTAGCTAACAAAGAAATAGGAGATGAGGAGTCATCCACTTCTGATGAGGAGACTGATAATACAAATGTGGAGAGTGTTGACACTGACACTTTGCATCGTCCAGAGAATGAAAAGCTAACCCCAAAAGTATTTAATAAAATGTCAGACCCAATCTACTCAGGCACTCATGAAGTAAAAACTAAGCTCTCGTATGTTAGTTTATTCAGGAACAATAGAGAGTTGAAACAAGGAATGCAGTTGGAATATTTACAGGTAGCTGATAAAGTCATCATGGAGGAAGAAGATGTAATACGAATTGAATAAGAATTGGGCTATTGTCTTGCGACGTGCTTCACGAGGAGATTTCCAGGAATGAAGACACTCGAAGGATTAATTGCTAAATGGAATGTTCAATGTAAAATCCTACCGCATGATCAAGGATGAATAATCTTCCAATTTGATATAGAAGAAGATCGTATTAGTGCACTAGCAGGGGGACCGTAAATGCTTTATGGGAAGACTTTGTCACTTAAACGCCTCTCCCAAGGCTTTGCCTTTAATTATCAAGACTTTATGAAAGTTCCTATTTAACCGTAATTCCCTAATGTTTCCTTGGAATTGTGGAATGAGAGAGGGCTGTCAAAACTATGATCTCGAATTGGAAGACCTCTATGCACAGACAAGATCACTAGTAAAAAATCACATTTGGTTATACCAGAATATTAGTAGAAGTTGATGTATCAAGGAAGCCGGTGACAAGTTTTGATGTGAAGATGCCTAGGGGTGGTCGATACACACAAATGGTTATTTATAAAACTTTTCCTAGCTACTGCTGTTGTTGCAAACAATTTGGTCACAATCCTTTTGAATACAAATCAATAGAAATGACTAAAAAGAAACACATGAAGGATCATATAAATGCTGGGGGTACGAAAGATATACAAAATACTAACACCATAGAAAAAGGTGAAATTACTATGAATGGAGGTTCTATGAATTAGCCCAATCAGAGGGCGGAGTTAGAAGTGCATGAGCAAACAAGAGTCCATGCGGGATCAATTAAAGAGGTAAATCCTGATAAGTACGGGGGACAACAACAAAAAAATGAAGCGAGTATTGAAGTTACAGTGAACAGGAAGGCATTGATTGAAGTAAGGGAAAAAAGTTATCTCAAGTTCAGAGGGATCTAAAAAAGTTAGCAATGGAAAATGACATAAGGTGCAAACCCACAGAACTGTTAACAAAGAAAAGGTTGTGATGACACAATCTAATAGAACAGTGACTGAAAGGGGTAATGTGCAAGTTCAGGCTTATATCAATAGCGAAGATGTGGGCAAAAGTACTACTGAAGCAATTAAGAGGACAGGAGGGGAGAGGCCCTCCCAAAATGAAAAATGAGGATGTTATGCTGGAATGTTCTAGGTTTAAATAAGGCCTCGAGATAACATAGTATTGTCAATCTTATTAGACAACATGACTGTAAGCTTGCGTGTCTCCTTGAAACTAAATTATCTACTGATTGTCTTAGTATGATGATGAAAAACATATTCAAAAGATGGGATTCTTGTCACAACTTTGGATCTATTGCAGGAGGAAGAATATGTATTGTATGGAATTCTATATTTTATCATTGTCAAGTTTTGGAGTTGGGAGAGCAATTTATTCACTGTAAAGTCCAATGTCGAATATCTCAATTTACCTTTATAGTGTCTTTTGTTTATGGGTTATACAGTGTAACAAAAAGAAGAGAACTATGGCAGAACTTGATAGGGTTGGGTCTGAATTCCCTGATGCCTTGGATTATAATGGGTGACTTTAACTGTGTGTGTGCGGCTAGGGAAAGGCTCAGATGTCAACCTCCTTCAGCATATCTGCTTAAAGATTTGCTAGACTTCTTAATGACTCTTGGCCTAGAAGATGCTCCATTTAGGGGGGAGTTTTTTTACTTAGCACAAAAATCATCTATGGGCTAAATTGGGTCAGGTCCTCCTCAATCAAGCATGGGGATCTTTGGGTTATACTTGTTTAGCTTATTTCTTAGATATGTTGGCAGATTCTGACCATTGTCCTGTAATGGTGGCCTTCAATCAATTGGACACTCAAGGTAACAAACCCTTTAAGTTCTTTAATATGTGGCTTAATCACCCTCAATTTCAGGACATAGCATCTAATAACTAGGAGATGGTGGTAGTTGGGACAGCTCAATACGTTCTTTGCATTAAGTTGAAGACATTAAAGTACCCTCTAAAAGCTCTCAATTCTGAAGCATATGGTCACATATCTAGCAAGGCTAAAAAGGCACAAGAGAATTTTCAACTCATGTATAAGCCTCTCTCAATAGACCTGATGATATAGCGCTGAAACATGAGGCTAACATCAAGAGGAAGCAAGCTGATTTTTGCTAGATACAGAGAGACAATTCTTTCAGCAAAAGGCTAAATGTAAGCATCTTATAGCGGCTGATAGAAGCATGAGGTATTTCCATGCAGTAACTCGGAAGAGAGGAAGGCAGAATGCTATTTCTTATCTTATCAAGGAGGACGGATCGGTGACTACATCATTGGAAGAAGTGGCAGATTATGTTGTAAGTTATTATAAAGGGCTCCTTGGCACTTCAACCCCTCTGAATAGATTAGACTTAAATATGATAAAAATGGTTTGGTTTTGGATGTGGAAACACATGAAACACTGATTGCCCCGATTATGGATGAGGAGATTAAGCGGGCTATGTTTGATATAGGCAATGACAAAGCTCCGGGGTCGGATGGATATACGTCTGCCTTCTTCAAGAAACATTGGGATAGGGTTGGATTAGATGTGACTTTAGCCGTGAAGGAATTTTTCATTATTGGTCGGATGCTTAAATAGTTAAATCATACTATCATCACACTCATCCTAAAGACGAAGGCAGTACCGACAGATTTCAGACCGATAACTTGTATGAATGTTGTGTATAAGGTGATCATAAAAATATTGACAGAATGTATGGCTTTGGTTGTGAGCAAAATTTTAGACCCAACTCAAGTTGCATTTGTGCCAGATAGAAGTATGCTAGATAATATTTTTCTAACGCAGGAACTTGTTTGGGGTTACACTAGAAAACGTATTTTCCCACAGTGCATGATAAAAATTGACATCACAAAAGCTTATGACACGGCATCATGGGGCTTTCTTGAAGATATAATGAAAGGGTTATGCTTCCCTAATAAGTTTGTACGATGGAGTATAGGGTTATGCTTCCCTAATAAGTTTGTACGATGGATTATAGACTGTGTAACAACTACATCCTTCTCGATCTCTGTCAATGGCACTCTACATTGTATGTTCAAGGGTCAGTGAGGATTGAGATAGGGTGATCCCATATCACCTACACTTTTCCTACTTTGCTTGGAGTACCTTCAAGATTGCTAAAAGTGAGAACCGCCAACTCCCTTTTTCACTACCACCTGAAACTTCAACAACTTAGCATCACTCATTTTGTATTTGCAGATGATCTCATGTTATTCTTTAGAGGTGATTTTACTTCTATTCGTATACTAGTGGATGTGTTGAGTGAACTGAAAGAGGTAGCAAGGCTGAGAGTGAATTCTTTAAAATTCAGTATTTACTTAGCTGGGGTTTATGGACGAGATAGGGCAGACATTTTGCAGATAGTAGAATATCCTATGAGTGAGTTTCCTGTTCGATATTTAGGGGTCCGTTTGGTACCTATGAAGGTCTTGGTGACCCAATTTTCTGTACTAATTGAATTTGTAGAGGCTTATATCAATGCATGGAATGGTAAGACTCTCTCATATGCGGGTAGAATTGAATTGATTAATTTTGTCATTCAAGGGGTACTATCTTTTTGGCTCCATGCATTTCTCATTCCAACAACTATCCCTGAGAGGACAACCTCCATATGTAGGTTGTTTTTATGGGGTGATAAACATTTTAGGGTGACATGAGATAATATTTGTGTATCAAGAGAGGAGGGTGGATTGGGATTGAAAAGCTGTAAATTATGGAATTCGGTGCTTTTGTCTAAAATGTTATGGAATATCTATGCTAAAGCTGATTCTTTGTGCGTGAGATGGATTCATGAAATATACTTGAGGGGTTTATCAATATGAGATTGGGAACTTCACACCCGAGACTCACCCCTACTGAAGAGATTGGTACTGATCCGAAATACTTTGATGGATAAGTTGGGTGGTCATAGGGAGGTAGTATGTGGGATGCTTAAATTATGTATCAATGGATCCCTATCTTCACAAAAAGTTTATGAGCTACTGCGAGTCAAATACAGTAGACGACCATGGATGTCATTTATCTGGAAACAATACATACTGCCAAAATACTCATTCATTGCATGGCTTAGTATTCGAAATAGACTACCAAAAAAGGATAACTTGCTATTCTTGGAGATAGACCAGACTTGCAGATTTTGTAATGCTGAACTAGAAAATGTTGACCATTTGTTCTTTAAGTATCCTTTTACAGGTGAAATTGGGAATGCTATTCAGGGATGGCTGGGATTGACACGAGCCATGTCTATGTTATCTAATGCTATCAAGTGAATTCAGAAAGATTACACTGGAGTGCGTCTTAGAAGCAAAGCCACACGACTGGCATTCATGTGTATCATATACACGGTATGGAAGACGAGGAATGATATTCAGCTAGATTTTACTTTTGTTACGAGCTTTGATGTAGTTTCCAAAATAAAAACTTTAATGTATAAGATCTTGTATAGGTTATACCCTGCGGATTTAATTACCTTTTGATATTTTGGATGTATAGATGATATTGATGTTATGATTACAAATTTTGGTCCGGGTATGCCCCAAGGACCATGCACATATTTTTGATTCAATATATTTACCTTTCATCCAAAACAAAAAATCACAGGATCAGTATTCGAGACATCCTTAAGCATCTCAAGTTAAAGGATACTTGCATCATTACTATGACGAGACTATCATTGATACTGAAATATAATATTCATATGATTGTCTCATAGTCGGTCAATCCAGTGTACTTACTACCCTTAGTAAGCATCCACATGTTAACTTTAAACAACCCATGTCTACAGCTTATGAGATCTACTGCTTGATCCAATCAAGGAATATAATATGTGCTAATCTATCTAGATTAGTGATATCCCATCTCATTAATCCTATGACTAGGGAAAGTTTAGATACTAATTTCATTCCATATGATAGGAATCTCACAATCATTATCTCCTCTATGCTATGTTGTGTATCAAGGATTTCATTAAATCAATTTAAGATCAACATCATATTCATAAATGTATGAATATCGAAATAAAGAAAAATGTTTTTATTAATCATAAAATGATCTGTACAATAAGTGCTAAAGGGTCTTTAGAGCACTTCTCTAATATTATTAACTTTTTAGCATTTTCATTCTTAATCAATATAGGATACTCTAATACTCTCCCTCAAGTACAACTAGGACAAAAATTTCAATGGTCACTTAAAATAAATGTAGCGGTAACTGGATCGGACCGTTGAGACTGGACATTCAGAAGAATAATCGAAAAAAATAAGAATTCGAACCGGATCTACTTCGATACCATATTAGAATTTTTAATATGGGTAGAATGTAGAGTCCATTAACAACAAGATTGGACTTAGGTTCAATCATTGCCAAAATGACTAAGAATTAATTATTTGATTAGTTGGCTTATACTATTTATTAACTTTTTATCATTTTCATTTTTAATCAATATAGGATTCTCCTACACAAACAAAGCATATCTTAAATATTAAAATTGAAACTTATAACTTCACATTCAATTGAAAAGATCATTAATAACTCATTTATGATTGTATTTGTAATTATCATAAAACAAGATATTCTGTCTGCAATAACCAATTTTAGCTTTCTCACTGGCATCAAAACATAAAGAATTCAGATATAACTAAAAATTCCGTTAAGTGTGATGTTAATGTCTAACAGTATGGTATCAATGATTGAAAGACGACGAAACTTGGCTATGGTCAATAACTCTTGAATCTTATGGCACTGCCTTTTTCCCTCATAATTTAGTAAACAAGAACTAGTCTAATTTGCTGATTGGGGAACAACGATCTTACACTCCACTTTTGATTGATGTTCAAACCGTGAGAGCATTTGTAAGTAAAGAACTAGAATTTGATTAAATAAAGAAAATGTAACCTCCAAAAAAGATGTGCCTTATGCTGTTTGTTCATGTGATTTTGCAAGTTTTGTCGTAAAAAATTAACTTGGAGGATAGATCACGTAATCTATTTTCGTCCTTATTCAACAAAATGTTTTATTTTAAGAATCTTTTTTTTAACATTTATATTTTATATTATATATATTTAAAATTTTATTTATTTGAGTTTTTAATTTCTGTTAATTTTAATTTCTTTCAATTTTCATAACTATTATGAAAATCATAAAATTCATTTTTGTTTTTTGTTTCTTTTTGTATAATATAATTTACTATTAACTAAATATATTATGTAATATTAATTATTAATAAGAATTATGAATTGTTTAATTCAATATTATATATTGAGTTATTTAATATTAATTATTACGAATGTTTCTAATTTAATAATTATTAATAAATATAATTTATAAAATTTCTTTTGTAAATAAAATTTTTAGATTAACTATATTTATCTAATATATAATTATTAGACAATAACAATCAAACATGTTTTGTTTTTATTTAAATATATAAACAAAAATTTTAAAATTAAAACTAAAACTAAAAATCACAATAAAAAATATAAATAAAACTAAACAGCCCTAATTTTTAATGAGTGATAAACCATTAGAGGTATGATTATCAAACATAGGCTAAAATAGAAATCAATGATCAATTATATATTAAAATTTATTATCATTATTTTCTACTTATATTAATATATAAGAATGCATTCGTCAAATATTGAATAAATTATTTAGCTTATTAATACTTCAAATTAGATTTCAAACTCGAGTTAAATAACTAATAAAAATACTTATCACAATTCATAACTTTTATCTTTCCCAACTAAATATATATTAATTATCAATAATAATTATGAATAATTTAATATAATATAATATATTTAATTAACAAAACTTAATTATTAATATAAATTATGAGTAATTAATTTTACTTACTAATTTTATTTAACTTTTGTAATTAAATTAAATTAATTATTAATAATTATAATTAAATTTAAAATATCTTCGAGACATATAAATTTCACATAAAATTTGATTTATTAATTAAAATATATTTAGAATAAATATTATATTGTAAATGAAAAGTTAATTTTAAATTATTTGTTTTAATAACGTAAAATAAAATATTTTTATTAATAAATATTATATAAGAGATTAACATAAATTTATTTAATTAAAAATAATAAATCTTTAAGTTTTATCTAATACATTATTATTATCATTTATAAAAATATAATTACATTAACAACCAAATAAATTTTATTTTTTATTTTAAAAATAAAAAATAAAAGTTAAAAATTAGACCCAAAAAATAGAATTAACGCCGAACAGGACTAATTGTTCACTTTTTGTTTTCCCAAAGCTTCTTAAGATCCAGCAAAAATGATAATTATAGGCGCACAAAGTCATTAACTCCCTTTTGGGCATTAACTTAACTCAAAAGGATGATATAATTATCATCCTATATTTCTTCTAATATAAATTAAATAATCCTTAAATGAGACTTTCAATTACATTGAAATATAGAATTGTATTCAATTTCCCCTTTTTATACTGATAATCGGGAAACAACTTATTAAAACCTTTCCCTCTAATAATAAGATAATCAATTAGTTTGCAATCTTGTAAACGGAATTTTTAAAAAATCTTTTATGGGTTATTTGAGAAAATGATAATAATCTATCTTAACTTCACTGATATATGTAATTTTACCCATGTCCTTCACCTCCTAATTAGATGAAGACTAGTCTATAATTTGTTTAATAACTCATAATCATTACAACAAACACAATGTCATACACATAAAAAGAAAAAAAATCACAAATTTATCTTTAGATCTCTTTACATATACAATGGTCTTCATCAATCATATAAATATAGTATAAAATAATTATGCTATGAAAATGAACATGTCATTACTTTGAAAATTGGTTCAAACCATAATAGACTTTAATAATTAATACACTTTACATTATTGGCATGTCTCAATAAAATTTACATGTCATTCCATATAGATTTTTTCTTCTCATTCTCCATTTAGAAAAGGAAAAGGAGTCTTTTTATGCATTTAATGTAATTCAAGATCTAAACTGGCAACCAGAATTAAGGTTAGATGAATTGAAGCAAACTTCACAATATTCAAGATCCAAATTAGCAACCATAACTAAAATTAAATGAATTGAAGCAAACTTCACAATAGGTGAACATGTCTCATTATAATCAATTTTGTCTTACTATGTATAATATTTATCCACTTGTTTTATATTGCCAACGATCTTTTATTTTATATTGAGAACTCATTTTCTCCGATAGCTTTGCCCATAAAGAGAGATCAATCAAGTCTCATACTTAATTTGAGCTTTAAAAAGTCATTTATTCTTTCATCGCTTTCATTTATTCTTTTTTAGCAGGACTAGTAAAAGTCTCGTGTACATTCTTTGGCCCGTCGTCTTCTTACAGGATAATTATATGAATTTTCTTTCTATTTCAAAATCATGTATGAGAATTATTCAATGGTTTCTTTGATATAAGCGAGGTTCACAAGAAATAGATTCATAAATGCTTGATTACTCTCACTCATATTAGATATAGTAAGTAAGCTTCTAGTAGATTGTAACCTAAATTAACTTTGAGTTAAAATTTTAAATTCTAGACCAATTATACTTAGATAAAGTCCCTATTTATAATCCTCTGTAGTTGAATCATTCTAATCAAGATTCTCATACAAAAATAGGTCTTTTATATTTCACCTTGCCTTAAAAAGTCATTTTTTTTAAATGTGACATCTCACGATTCAAATTCATTTACTCTATTACCTCACTCATCTATAAACACGTATCCTTTTAGTTGTTTAGAGTAACCAATAAATATGATTTACTTCCTAATTATGGTTAGTTTTACATATTTATGAGAGAGATTATGAATATAAGAAATACACTTCAATAATCTTAGACTTTTCATGTTAGATTTTTTTTTCTTGTTTGTAACTCATACAAAATATTTGTAACTAATTTTATTGGCACTTGATTAAGTGTGTAAGTGCATGCAAGTAATGCATCACCTCAATAGGTGATTGATAAATTTTTCCATGCCATCATGGACTTAAGCACTCTAGTAATGTTCTAGTTTATCTTTCTATAATGTCATTTTATTAAAGGATTCGAGGAATAGTTAATTGTCTTCTTATTCTTTTTTGGCATAAATCAAATAAAAGTGATCATATTGAGTATAGTCATGTGTAAAAATGATGAAATATATAGTTTCACGTCTTGCCCTTACCTTCATTGGAACATAAGTGTCAAAATAAATTAGTTGTAATGGATAAGAAGCTTACTTTTTAAATGAATTTCTTGTCATTTTACTAACTAGATAATGTTCACAAATAGGTAAATCCACTCCATGTAAATCACCTAAGAGTTCTTGTTTAGCTAATCAAGTTATTCAATTTTGATTAATGTGATATAATCTAACATGTTGCAAAATTGCATGATCATTGGAATTACAAGATAATATCAATAAGGAATAACTTATATTACTATTTGAATAAACAACGTCCGGAATAATAAAATTGTCCAACATAAATCCATGATCATCATAAATGGTCCCAAGATATATATCCATTCTAAAGTTATAAAGTTCAAATCAAATATGTTGTTAATTAACATCAACACCAAAATAAGGTTTCATTGAATTTTTTAAGCAATCAATACTTTATATAGGATTAACAATTGACCACCACACGTGTAATTTGATTGTTCCTGTAACACCCCACTCCCGAGTGACCCGCTAATGTATGTGTTATAAGACCAAAGTTGTACAAGAAGTATTAATGTTTCACTCATG
>JANITX010000212.1:82938529-82949419 GCA_027564395.1 Erythroxylum ulei | reverse complement strand
CCGGTGTTGAGAGAGAGAGAGAGAGAGAGAGAGAGAGAGAGAGAGAGAGAGAGAGAGAGAGAGGGTGGTGAGGGTTTTGGCGTGTGAACTGCGTCCGGAGAATCTCTGGGTTTCTTAAGGAAAGAAACAGAACAAGGTTGGGCTTCTTTGGCTTTTTTGTTTGCTTTCGGACTGTAAATATTCTGAGCGTAGCTGTCTGGATTATAGCTTCTACTGTCTTCATTCAGTTGTGCTTTTGTTTGCTCTTCTTTTTTGTCCTGTGCGGGTGTAAACAAAACTGGGTTGATTCTTACCTTAGAAAGAGTAACTATTATCGTACTCTTGTTTTGTTGATCAATTATGAACTCTTGTCTTTTTCATACCGACAACAGGTAATCAAGTTGTTTGTAGGAGCAAATAATTGATTCCTGATGATTATTTTGGTTTATGCTACCAGGTTCTAGTTCGGGAAATTGCTGCCTGTCGTATCCAATTGGCTCTTAGGAGTTTGATGGTTTTGTTTGGGTTGTGATAGACTGTTACTGGTGTAAGCGGATCTTCATATACTCTTGTGGCATGGCGGGTATAGAGATTTGGAGATATGCTCATAGTCCTGCACATAAAGCCATTGCCACCAGAGATTATGCTAGTCTTAGGAAGATACTTGCGGGTCTTCCACGACTTTGTGATCCTGCTGAGATTCGGAATGAGGCAGCTTCTGTCGCTGAAGAAGGGAAAGCTGATGCTATCTCTGCTGTGATTGATAGGCGTGATGTACCTAACCGTGACACCCCTCTTCACTTGGCTGTCAAAATGGGCGACGAGACTGCTGTTGAGATGCTTATGGTTGCTGGCTCAGATTGGAGCTTGCAGAACGAGCAAGGTTGGAATGCACTTCAAGAGGCAATTTGCAGTAAAGAAGAAGGAATCGCTTTGATCATTGTTAGACATTACCAGCCTTTGGCGTGGGCAAAATGGTGTAGGCGATTGCCCCGCCTAGTGGGGACCATGCGAAGGATGAGGGACTTCTACATGGAGATCACTTTCCATTTTGAGAGTTCTGTAATACCTTTCATTTCAAGGATTGCTCCTTCTGATACATACAAAATTTGGAAGAGGGGTGCAAATTTGAGAGCAGATATGACTTTGGCTGGATTTGATGGATTTAAGATTCAGCGATCTGATCAAAGTATCCTTTTCCTCGGTGATGGGTCTGAGGATGGTAAAGTTCCTCCTGGGGTACTTTGCATGATCTCACATAAGGATAAAGAGGTCATGAATGCTTTGGACGGTGCTGGTTCTGCAGCTACTGAAGAAGAGGTACGGCAAGAAGTGGCTGCCATGTCTCAGACAAATATATTCAGGCCAGGGATTGATGTGACTCAGGCTGTTCTTTTGCCACAGTTAACATGGAGGCGGCAAGAGAAAATGGAGACAGTTGGTCCATGGAAAGCAAAGGTCTATGATATGCACAATGTAGTTGTTAGTATCAAGTCCCGAAGGGTCCCAGGGGCTATGACTGATGATGAGTTCTTCTCATCATGTAATGAAAATGAAACAGAGAGTGAAGAGCTTAATGAAATTTTGACAGAAGAAGAAAGAAGACAACTTGAAGTTGCATTGAAGTTGGACACATCAGAGTTGACCAATGAAAGTGGTGATGGGGTTATTGCTCATCGCCATAGTTGTTATGAGCATAGAGACATTCCTATAGAAGATGGGAACAATTGCAGAAATAGAGACATTCATGTGGAAGATGGGAACAATTGCAGAAATGGAGAAATTAAACAGGAAAAGAAAGGGTGGTTTGGTGGATGGAGGAAACGGGATTCCAAGGTTGAGGTGCAGAAGAAAAGTGCTCCACCTAGAAATTCTCTTTGTGTGGATGAGAAAGTCAGTGATTTGCTAGGAGATTCCCCTGGAAATCAACCAAAACCAGGAAGACACTCTGTGGAGGTTGTTGTAAGTAATGAGCACCGGAAAGGAAGAGACATGAGGACATCTACTTCGATGAGTTCTGAGACTAGTACACGCCGCAGGGAAGCTAGCCATGAAAACGAGTACAAGAAAGGGCTGAGGCCTACACTCTGGCTTTCTCCAACCTTCCCACTACAAACTGAAGAACTTCTTCCACTACTCGACATTCTTGCAAACAAGGTGAAAGCAATTCGCCGATTAAGAGAGCTATTGACAACAAAACTTCCCCTGGGAACCTTTCCAGTTAAGGTATGGTTTTCTTTCCGGATCCGGCTGATGGTGGACTATTTCAATTTTCAGTTTCTAATATTTTCTCATCGTATTTTGTTTGGGTTGTGTTCTACAGCCACTTTTTACTGTCATTTCACTCCTACCGCTGGTTAACTTTATTGGTAATTACATTGGAAGCCTAACTATTCTTCTCTAAAACCTGTGTGGTGGGTTTAGATGTGGCTAAAACTAGAGATTCTTAGCGGGAAAACATGTGCAAAAAGTAATTTGGCAGTGATAGTTAAGTACCTTAAGCCCCTAGTGTGGAAGGCTTCTTGGTTTTAGGTCTTTCTGCAACTTTTGACCATCCCTAACGTTATCTATTATCCATATACATTATTTGTCCATGGCCATTGCCTTCTATATTTTCACTGTCTAGTCATATGTATATATATTTCACTCTTTAGGACTTTCAAACTTTCCATGCTTTGTGTAAGGACTCAAGCCTAGTCGAATCCACAACCCTGTTTGCATGTTGAAGGAGCTAATTAGGACTCTTGAGATTCATATAAACAACTCCAGTCAGCGACGGTTACCCAGTGAGATAACATTTTGATTGCCGAATTAATGTGGTGTTCCTGTTTTATTCAAAGCATTGTGCATTACAAATCTTTAGCTATACCTGTGTTAATGGTTTTTCTGTTTATTATCCATTCCTCTAGTTCTCTTCTTACGTCATTTAGTAATTATCTTTGTTGGGAAAAGAGATACACATAGACAGAAGAAGAGACACACACAAAGAGATGTGATTGCAGAATTTGTGAGTCTCTAGTCTGGGATGAAACTGTGGGTTGGCAAGCTTTGGATTATTCTTTCTCCACTTTTTAAGAATGTTTTGGAGGGAATTCAGTAATTAACTCTCGAGCCATTGATCTGTTCAGTGTGTACTTAACTGATATGACATTTCTTTAGAAAACAGAATACTGTATCTGAATGTTTGGGGTATGTATATGTACTACTTTTGGAAGAAATTTTAGTGTGTTTGCCATAGGGTTTAGGGAGACTTAATAGAAATTCATAAACAAAAAGATGTACTAGCAAAAGCTCATGACATCTTGTGATATAAAACTCCCCCATCTTTAACTTGCATGTTATCTTGTTTTTTTATGGAATAAATGTTTTTAACTAAAAAGATACATTTTATAAAGGCTTGAAACTTGATTGAAAATATTGAAAGGTTTGACACTGATGTGAAAAAAATTCAAAAAGATTTAACACTAAATGAGTCATCAATCCTTATTATTTCAACCGTATGAAACTAGAAATGTGTTTGCAGTGTCAAGTGGTCCCTCTGGCTGAGGGCATCAAATGTAGGAGGAATTTGTTAGGAGGGTGTGGAAAGAAAATGGAGCCAGATAGGAAACTTTTATTGTCATTCAACAATATTGCTTAACGTGTGCTTTTGCATGTACTTGCTTCATTTATACAATTAATATGTGCATGGAGTGATATTAGTAATTTGAAGAAATGAATTCCTTGCTTGACAAATATGATTTAACCAATGATTGCTGGTGTCCTGTTTCTTTAATGGGTGAGGCCAATCATTGTTATGGTACTTTAAGGAAATTTGGTTCTTAAACATGCAACTAATGGTAATATGCTATTTAGTGCAAATTTAATCTTCTATTCGAAATAGATTGTTTGTGACTGACTTAGAAAACGATCTTGTCTGTGTTGGTTGTGATGGTGTTCTCAATGGTTGGGTTCAGAATAACTTTTTTGGGTAAAATTTAATCTTTTAACTATTCCTCCAATTCAGGTTTTGCATGAGTTGGTAATTTTTGACTGGTCATCATCTAGCACAGCTTCTTGAATTTACGGTCCCTTTCAGTATTGATCTAGTTTGATACCCTTAAGATTGAAAATTGCTTTTTAACTTGATAAAATCATATGTGTTACTGAATATAGTATACCGGGTTTATTTGTCAGCCGTATTATTAGAAGTTTCATGAAACCATTTTAAGCTTCTTGGATCTAATTTCAGTATAGGGACTGCGGCTAATTAATTCTTGTACGTGGATGGATTTGACTTCTAAAATGCTGAAGTAGACGCTGGTTTCATATGAAACACACTTAGCATAATCCATTTTTGAGCCCTCTTCCCTTGTTTTTCTAGTCAACTCCTATTTACTATGTAATTTGACTATTGATAAAAAAGTCAACGAAGTTTAATTTCAGTACGGACTGCATAAAAAGGTATTTATTTTCAGTCTTTGAACTAATTAATAAAATATGAAATTTCTAACTTCTCATGATTGTCCCATCTCTTCCGGTCCTTGATATTTGTTTCCATCAGAGTCCTGTACTGTTGAAATTGTGATTCTGATAAGATTACTTTGGGGGAAAAAATTGAAGTAGAAGGATTGAAGTAGAAAACTGTAGAAAGTAAAAGAAGTGCAAACTAAGTACCCTCTTCCATCTTCGTTTACGGATCATCTGAGAAGAAAACGTAGCACTCTCAATGAGGTTTCAGTGAGCCAACTGATTTGAATTGGATATGGATGGTTTGTTCAATAGAATGCAACTTCATTATAGCTGGTATTTGAGGATGTAACCTAAAACAATCGCATGGATATTCACAGCCCATGCGGTGAGTTTTTTTCTTGTAACATTTGCACCCAAAACCTAAAACAATCGCATGCATATTCACAGCCCATGCGGTGAGTTTTTTTCTTGTAACATTTGCACCCAAAAGTTACACTTTTCAACTGGTTTACCTATCGTCCTAGTACCAGATGAGTTACCACCTGTCGTCAACCAGTCACCTCTTGCCCTAGTTCACGACCAAGGTATGTCAACATAAGTTAATATGATAGAAGCCTAACAACTGAAAATGTATCAGCTTTGGCACTTCCTAACACACTTACAGCCAATAAAAAGCAAGAAACTCAAATGATCTAAGCTTGTTTATTATTTGATCTATTTCTTGACGTAATGGTTAGATTGTTCGATTTATCCAGGCAGCTATCCCTGTGGTTCCTACCATCAGAGTATTGGTTACGTTCACAAAGTTTGAAGAATTACAGCCATTGGATGAATTTGCAACTCCGCCGTCAAGCCCTACTGCTGTAGGACGAGAAAGCCCAGCTGTGGCGCAGTCCTCTGCTTCGTCTTGGTTTCAGTGGATAAAAGCTCCTTACCATCGTCCTAGCTCATCAAATGGTGGTTCCAGCAGCAAGATAGAAAATGTTCAAGACCCTTTTGCTATTCCTCCTGATTATAATTGGATTACTGCTGATGCAAAGAAAAAGAAGATGCAAGAGAAGAACAGGTCAAAGAAAGGGAGAAATCAGAATCATTGAGTGATATGTTGTGGGATGTTTAGATCAAATTAGCTGTCAAAAGATCAAAAAATAGGTAACAAAGATTGTTTCATAGGATAGGATGGTGAAATTGTGATATTTGTGTAAAAGCGGTAATTGATTCCATGTTTCTCTAAGCAAAAAGGGGTTTATTGTATGGTTGGTTTCTGGTTCTGGGAGAGAGAAATTGTTATCATTCCAACAATTGCTTTGCTTGGCCTTTACTTTCATTCATCAACTATTTCATTTCATGGCAATTTGGCAGTGACATGCTAACTGGCCAAATGTAAAGTTATTTTCAATCTTAGTCAAGTTGGCATTTAAAATAAACCAAGGTCGTATTCGTAATAATGCCACTGCGTGACACCAATTCCAGTTAGAATCTCCAGTATATTATTTAAGTTAAATTTAGTCCCTGGAGTTTTAAATTGATTAGGATACGTCCTTCAATTTTTACAATAAATTCAGCCAAGTCCTTCCGAATCCATTATGTTACATAACCTATCGTTGATCCAATTTCGCTCTTCACTTTTCACTTCTCCTCTTCGCGAGGCTACTCTTCTTTAACAAATAATGAACAGGTGCAAATCGCCATCCAACTCTTACTCTTATGACTTCTTTCCCGAGCAAAATGAGCGCACCTTTCTACGAAATTGCTTCCTTTCTTTTTCTTTCTGTCATTTTGATTATCAGATATGATTGTTGCATGCAGGGGAATTGCCAGGAAGCTTCCAGACGGATGGATTTTATGGCGGAGGAACTTGTGTAGTGGTGCCGCTTCAAGATCATCCAGTGCTGTTTCTACAACCCAATTAAATAACCATGTAATCTTATCTCTTAGTTGTCCTTTTTATTACCCTCTCTCTCTTTCTCACAATGTTTGGTTGGATTTTATGCCCTGGAAACGCCCATTGTCTTTCTCTTCCATTACATGCCTTGATAAGGAGATTTACTGTTGTCCCTTCTGCTCGTCGTGATTGTTATTTCTTGGATTTATCAGTGCTAGGATGCGTTTGTCGCTGCTCCTCTCACAAATTCTTTTGTTTCTCATTCTCTTGCTTTATACCCCTTTTCTTTTAGTTGCTTCGGAGCTTTTTTGGTCCTCATTTTCGCTGTTAACTGCTAATATATACAACTTGGAGCTTCTTCCTCGGGGACCTTGTGGGACTAGCTAATGTACTGGACTGTCAATTGCTTCGTAGGCACTCCTATATTGTTCCTTCTATTAGTTTATATGTAGAAAAAAATGGTCCTACTTTAGCTCTAGTTATGTTTGTCTCTAATCTTGCTGTTCCTTTTTGTTATTCTTAATTATTTCTCGTAAAAGTGAAATCCTTTAAACACCTATCTTCTTTGTTCTTTGTCTTCCTAGGAGTGTAAGGAAAACCAGAGCTTTACTACTAATGTTCACCCTTATGACATTGCTATTGTCGGAGGAGGCATGGTTGGAATGTCTCTCGCCTGTTCACTAGGTATGTTGTTGATTATCTTATTGGTTTTAGTTTTTGCTGTTGTTCCTTGAATAGTTTATAGAGTACTTAGTATTAATTGTTGCGGCTACTTTAATTATCTTCAATTCAACTAATGAAAGATTATATTCTATTATAACTGGAAGATCAAGGACATCTTCAGTAGGAATTTTGAACTTATGAAGCTTGATGATAACATTTCAGCAACCAAGCTGCTAACAAAGCATTTGAGTGTTGCCATCATTGATAGCAACCCCGCATTGGGGCGTAAGCTATCCATCAAGAATGAAGATCCCCCAGATCCAAGGGTCAGCACTGTGACACCAACATCTATATCGTTCCTCAAAGGTATTTACCTCCTTATGTTTTAATCATCTGGTTTAGCTAGCTTTAAATGCTTGGAATTGTCATTGAAGTGGTATTGTCACTAGGGAACTCAAATATCAATTCTTTGTTATGCTAAAATTGTGGGCGAAGTTGAAAAGTTCATAAAAATTACAAGTTATATTCAATTAATGATGAGAGTGGATTTTAACTATTTCTAGCTGAAGGATGTGGAATTCAGATTTAGTGCTTGGGTTTCATTAATAGCAATGAGAGACCACTCAACATTGGCAATATTGTTAGCTATGAGCTAAGTATTAGTGATTTAAGGCATATATAGCATGGTGGCTTAAAACATAAAATTAACACATCGGAGAAAAATTGATGCTATAATTGTGAAATTGATCGTCAAAGTGTTCAACTGCTTGAGTAATACAACGGTCATCACATAGTCAAACGGGCTTTACATTTCATCTGATTGAAGTATTCTTAGACTTAAGCTACTAAAAGCTATCTAATTTAATTTTGTTGAACACTAAGACCTTCTGTTTTCCTTTTGTATGGAAACCTTAATTTGCAGATATGATGTTGTCTTTCCTTTCTTGTTGACTTGCAAGAAATTAATTCCTAGTTACATTTCAAAACTTAGAAGGCACTTCTTCTTGTGAAATTTTGTTTTATTTGTTAACTTGAAGCTCTTTGTTGAAATAAGTTCAAAGTAATGTAGTTTGTTAACATGGAAATATAACTAACAATAGCTTTCAATAAAATATTTGCAGATGTTGGTGCTTGGCAGTATGTTCAACAACATCGCTATGCATATTTTGATAAGATGCAGGTGAGAGTTGTTGATTTTTTTATGCATATTGGGCAAACATAACTTCTTTGGTATTTTATCACATTTTACTTACCTGAATGATTAAATAGAGATATTGTTGCAAATTCATATTTAATTCCATGGACTTATAAACCAATTGCTATCTGTTAGTTTCTTATCCTCTCATTCTCTCATTCTCTTTATTGTCTCTTTTTATTTTGTCTTTCATGTTCAAGCAACTTAGTCAGACTAAAATTTAGTAACAGATTGAACTATAGAGCTGAGAGCTTGAAAATGAAAGTCCTGTACAAGTGCAAAACTGGAAACAATGAAATCATCAATCGGCAGTGCAGATATTGATACTAATGCTATCCCTTCTAGATGAATAAACACAATTTTAGATTGTTTGATAGGCTTATGATAATTCGCAGATGAAAATGAAAATGGAGCTAGCACTGTTAGGAGATTACGTTTTAAAAAGAGCATAAGCCTGGAGCTGGAAAATAAATGTAAGGTTAAAGATGATTAGATGCTGGAGTTTTGATTTCAAGGAAACATGGTAGCTTGTTCTAGTTGGATTTGAGTGAGTTTTGGACATGATTACGTTTTATGAATTTCTTTTTTGGAGTTAACAGTGGGAATAATGCATATCAGGGCAAAAGCTAAATGCAATGATTTATCTGTAGATAGATCTGATATTTCTGATTTGAATTTGTTTTCATGATGCGATTCTAGTTCATGTTATATAAATTAGGTGTAAATTTTCCATTTAAAGCAAATTTTTCTTCACGAGAAGCTAGGTAGTAGAGGATCTTGATCTTCATAATCTTTGAAAACAGAAGATTTGGTTAGGAACTATTTGAGTAAAATGGAATTGATTATGTGAATTCTTATTGTTATGCCCTGATTGAGTAGAAGTGCATTGGATATGACTACTCAATTAGATAGTGTTGTTTGATTAGCAGCAAGGTTGGTTTTATGGATATGCCTATGAGGAAATTATTTGCTTGTTATTCATATGGATGGTGAAATTGGAAACTAAAATTTGTTGACTTTTGAAAGAATCGAGATTTCTATTGCACTCATTATTGGTGGACATTGACCATGCTTTTCTTTCCCTCTTTTATGTTTTTATTTTCCTTGTGCAAAATTTTGCTAACCAAGACATCCATATTTTTAAAATTGGTTAAACATGTTCTTGTGCTTGAAATTTAACACCCATCTTTTGAGTTCATATGCCTTGATCTGAGAACATTGTCAGTCCTGGACTAATTGGTACTTATAGTTGATCTTTTTATGTAGGTTTGGGATTACACTGGCTTAGGATACACCAAATATGATGCAAGAGATGTAAACAAAGAAAATTTAGGGTGAGTATGGATGTGTGATACGCACCAATGTCAATTTTTAGTATGCCTTCTTTCACTCAAATGATGTTAACTTGGATTCATGCTTTAGGTGTGTAGTGGAGAATAAAGTGCTTCATGGTTCTCTATTGGCACGTATTGAGGTAATTAATCCTGTAATATGTTTATGTGAATTCTCTATTTGAATTTGTAATAGCTAATAAGTTATGATATTTTTTGTAATAGTTCTTGTTGATATTCTAGAGATAATTAGCTAATATTCTAGAGATAACTAGCTGATATTCTATAAATTAGTGGCTAAATGAATGGGATTTTATTGCTTAGATAATAAATGATTCTCCTTGATTTAAGGAGGTGATTAGGGTTGTACTTCCTATATATTCTTTATACTATTTACAGAAAAATCAAGGAAGAATTACATTTTCCTCTTTTTTCATGGTATTGGAGCCACATCGCTTTTACAATATTTTCTTCTTTCTTAATTCAAATTAGTCTTAAATGGATTATCGTTTGGCTATGAGCGATCAAAGGAGAAACTCCTTACCCTCCAGCTATGATTTCAATAGTTTGAGTGTGACTAATCCCAGTGCTATGATATGCACAATGCAGCTGCGATCTTCTTGGCTTGAACTTGCCTTTTCAAATTGATGAATCACAAGTTAATAGATAGAATACTTGGGATGGGAGTAAACAAGAAAATTGGCCATTGATTGCAGAGGAAAATTCAGCCATTTGATTGGAGAGTTAGCAAGGCCAGCTTTATATGATCCAAATATGGCAATATTAAGGTTTGAAATTGTTTGATCATAGCTTGGTTGATTAATTTAATGGAACTTGCGATTAGAAAACCCCATATGTTTTTGCCAAGAGCCATAGATGTATGTATTTAGACTTCTTAAATTTTCTAACTAAAAACAAAGCGATGGAAGGCCAAGCAAGGAGACCACAAAGTTAGCTTGTAACCCTACGGCAAGAATTGGACCTATATTATGAAGATAATTGGGACAGTGTTTGACATAAGAAAAGGGAAGAAAATAATGGGGTTTGTGTTTTCTTGTAGTTGAATCAATAATAGGATGAAGCCAAATATCGAATTTTAGGAAGAAAGCCACTACCCTTTGTCAGAGAGGTTTTCTCATAAGTAAGGAAAGAGGAGATGAGGCGGAAATTGATGGTTGATGTTGAAGATATAGATTAGATAAGATCAATCATATGGGATAAGATTATTAGGCTGAAACAATCACTAAGGGTCTGGTTTGATAGATTCACAAGATTTGTGAAGTCTCAAGGTTTCTTACATAGGTAGTTTGATAGGATCGTCGGGAGAGAGAGAGGATTATTCCAGAAGGAAGAACAGTGGGCAGAAGGGCAGTGTAGGAGGGCAG
>JANITX010000212.1:82903125-82929100 GCA_027564395.1 Erythroxylum ulei | reverse complement strand
GCTCTATTTCTATATATACATGTAATTGTGTACTGATGAAATATAGAAAAGAAATACAACTATTCAATATTTCCGCATTATATTTACAAAATTCTTATTGACAGTCAAAAGTAGGTATATGAAAGATTATGAGATTTCTTATAATGATGTAACACTAATTACTATCAACTGTTTTGTCTATTGGTTAAATGATTGAAAGTAGTAGAAATTGAAGTTAGGAATTGTACATCCTCTAAATTGGTCTGGAAAAAACAAAATTTTAACACTACTAAATACAATGGAGTTTTGGCTACATTTCATGATTATCTTACTACGTGGTGCAAAATGTTCTATCATAGAGAACCTATTAATTACAACTCCCAAGAGTCTCAACTTCACGTGTAATTAAATAGAAATGTTTAGTGGGATTATTATTGGTATTCCATTCCGTAATGTCATTATTGTCAAATATGTATCTTTCTATGAGTAGGTATCTTATAATATAAGGTAGCCTTTAGTGGTTTTGTTCATGAGCATATGCCTTATGATTGAACCATGAAAAACATATTCCTTATGCTTTCTACTTTATTGCTCACCTTTCACATGGTTATTAGATTCATTCATTCCTTTTATTTGACCAAACTCACTTGTCAAGCCTCTACCGTGAATTCTACCTCTTTTTCTTCGACTACCTCTATTGTTCACGACAAAATCTCCTCTATTCCTTTACATGTTGTCGAATCTCTTCTTTTCTGGCAAGCTCCTTCTTCAAAAATCTATTGTGGAACACATTGTCGTCACCATTATTCTATTTGTCCTCCCTCTCCTATCCCCTTTACAATTCTTCATTAGTACCATAACTTTATCAGATGGGCTCTATTTTGTCTTCTCTTGGAGTTCTACCTTCTCCAATGAGTTTATCTTCATCCTTGCTAGACCTGTTTTCTTCATTGTCCTTCCCCAACAACCAATCTCCAAATACGTTCATCCTTTCATTCGTCTCAGATCTAAGTTATTGTCTTTGGTGAGTCCAGATTTCTATCATTGACCCTCATTTGCCAAGATTTTATTATGCCATCAGAGATCTCAATTCGACCTCTAGTACAAATCTTGTCTCCAACTCCCTTGCATAATCTCTATTCTCGTGGCATTGTCTCATCACAATGGCTCGACAACAAATGAAGTCTTCTTTTTGAGTTCTAAGGTTTCTCCACAATAAAAAGAGAAATAAAAATAAAACATAGAATGTAGAATATAGAATATAGAATATAGAATCTTCCTTGTGTTTTGAGAAAGAAAAGGAAAAGAAAAATATCTTTTGTTGATTGTAGATGGATATATTTCAAAAAATTCAAATGCATATTGGAAACGAGAAGTATCCCCTTACTAGTTTAAGATGGAGTTTTGAAGATCTCGCATATTTATTGTAGAAGTATTTGATAGAATACTCTAGTATCCTATTTAATAACGTGATTATTATCGAAAAAATGTTCTTTGTAAGTAGGGATCTCCTGATTATGTTTGATATGCTAGCCTAATATTAAATATTAATATTTAGTGGCTTTGTGTATGTGGACGTACACTTGATGGCAGAATCACCTAAAGCAACTTTCACAACAACAAATGAAAATTATTACCTATTGTGCAAGTTACATGTAAGCCAACATTTAGGATAACATCCTACTAGTCTAGGACTAATAGCATTGTTATCCTTGTCCTTTGTTGGATCAAACTCATGATTTTAGTTTTAAACACAAGAAGGAAAACTTATATACTGGATCCGTATAGTATCTTGTCAACACTTGACGTATGCCTAAGGAAAAGGTGTAAGTATTCGTGAACTCTCCCAACTCATTTTTATGAAATTGAAACTTTTGCTAGGAATTGAAATACTACGCTTGCATTCAAAGTGAAGGACAAACTTATGGTGGAGCTGTGATGCCTTCAATGCCTTATGAATTGGACTATAGTATCACGGGTGGAACACATTTTTTGGCCTCACCTTTTGACGAAAGAAAGATGTTGGATTAGCCCTTTTAACTAAATGCTTACATGCAAAAAGCATGTTAAAACACCTCAAAGACCTAGCAATACTTTGATCATATCAAGTACCCATGCATACTTGCCTCAGTCCTTTATTTCTCGACTCTTAATATGATCTAATGGGTAGATACCAATAACATCACTTAAGTGGTCTCTTAGGACATCAGTAAGGAAGTTATGGTAATATTGAAGACCCCAACAAATTTCATAGAGATTGGAATAAGACCTCAATTCTAATTTCCAATAATATCCAAAACTCCTTGGGGAATAAAAGTTGAGCCAATTTGCCAAATCTTTTGGCATAAAAATTTGGGTGATGGTACAACGTTTCAGTGCTTCTTGAGAATCAATGGAGGGTTGTTTACAAGGGATAAGATCAGGTTCTCCATTAGCAATTTGAACTGTGAGTTATGTAATTAGGAACTGGAAAGTTTGGAACACCTCATGATTAGACGCAGGTATACCAGACAAATCTTGAATTGCAAAATATACTCAACGTGGTCCGACCAACGAATTCTTGGAGTGAAGCTATTGATTGGCTGGGAAAAATTAGAGCGCATAATGCGGCTGATCTCAAAGCTATCATGTTAAGTTGGGCAGCCTTGGTGTACTACATATGGAAAGAGTGCAATTGCCGAGTATTCAAACAAGAAAGTAGAAGCAATGAGATGGTTTTTCAGGCCATCTTCCTAAATTGCAGATTGGCCATGTTAGCCAGAGGAATAACTGCAAATCTGTCAACTGTCAAGTAACATGAAGAGCAGATGGGGATTGGAGTAATACTGGACTAAGTGGTCCCGCAAGTTCCCTCGATCTCAAGATGTAGACGATTACTAGGAACCATAATTTTCTATAATCTAGATTCTATGGATTATACTATTTTTGTCCTCTAGATTGTATATATTTTCTTATAATGAAATCTATTAATTTTCGAAAGAAAAAAAAAGGAAAAAAAAATGTTTCAGTGCTTCTAAGTCTAGACTCATTTTGGCATTTTATATTTCTTTCTTTTGGCCCTTTTCCTTTCTTCTTTTGTAAGCAATGGGCAAGGGGATTGTATGTTGTTTCATTTCTTTTTCTATTTCCTTTTTTTTTCTGGAAGAATAAATGAAATCAGTTAAAGAATTATGATATTTATGATAGTGATGATGATAATCATATTGACAATGCATTCTTTTCTGGACCTGTTTTCATATTTCCTACATAGGTCTGTTTACTTGAAACGAGTAAATTGAGTGAAGAAAAAAAAATCCTTTCTCCAAAGTCCTCTGCATATCCTCTCACCCTCTCCTTTCCTGATTTTTTTCACTTGATGTTCTTTCTATAGTTCATCAAACTGAGGTGTTAAACCTACAGGACACAGATTTCCAGAAGACAATTTATCATTCTCGATTAGCTTCAATGTCTCTATGTTCAAGTTCGTCATCATCAGGATTGGACAAAGCTTCATCCATGGAGGCAATGTATGCTAGGGGAGATCTAGCAAAGCTAGAACTGAGTGATGGCCGCAGCTTATATGCAAAACTGGTGGTAATTAACTTGCATTCTCTAATGAAATTCTGGTACTGCTCTGTTTGTTAACCCAAAACTGTTCTTTAGCTAGGCGAAGACCTACCAGAAAATTCTTTCTAAAGCATATTGGTCACTTTCAAGTTACATTACATTGATTGCAGGTTGGAGCTGATGGATCTAAGTCACAGGTTAGGGAGTTGGCAGGATTTAAAACAACTGGGTGGAACTACTCTCAGAATGCAGTCATATGCACGGTAGAGCATCTTGTGGAGAATCGGTGTGCATGGCAAAGATTTCTTCCGTCTGGTCCTATTGCACTTTTGCCAATGGGGGACAGGTTCAGCAATATTGTTTGGACTATGAGTCCAAAGGAGTCATCAGATCACAAAACAATGAATGAGGATGATTTTGTCAAAGCTGTAAATCACGCTTTGAATTATGGATATGGTCCTCATCCTAAGTCTGGTGTTTTAGATATCGCAGACTTGTTTTCATGGCCTAGACGAAATGTAACATTATCCACTAACCAGTCATTTGAAATTCCTCCCAAAGTGGTCAAGTTGGCTTCTTCAAGAATGGTCTTTCCATTATCTTTAAAGCATGCTAATCACTATGCATCAAAACGCTCTGTTCTGATTGGTGATGCAGCACACAGCGTTCATCCTTTAGCTGGTCAAGGAGTTAATTTGGGTTTTGGAGATGCATCAAGCCTTTCTAAAATCATCGCTGAGGGCATTGCCATAGGCATGGACATTGGGGAGGTAATCTATCTCATGAATCTTTTAGTTCTGCTTCGAATTTCATGGATTATCATGCTTTTCTTTTTCTTTTTACTATATGCCTCAAATTAAATAATCCATGAAAGTGAGAATTTCTTTACTCCGACCTCATCTTTGTATGTTTTCTGTATATCAGTTTCGTGTCATAGTCATCTCTGTTTATGTTGATAATTTCTGTTTACAGAAATCACATGTTTGAGAATGAATATATTTTTGAAATTAATAGAGTTGGTCACTTTTCATTTGAGATATTTTTGTTATTGTATCATCCAGAAAGTGCAAAGCATTTGACTGGTTTAGGGCTTTTATCCTGCTATTTTGGCAGCAGAGTTTTGTAAGATGACTAAGAACTAGCACTCTGAAAATGAAAGCAAAATTATAAGGGGAAAAAAAATAAACAACAGAAGAAGAGAGGCTACAACTTCCTCACTTATCTCAAATAATCTGGTCTGCTTCATTTTCTTTGATGATAAAGTTTGACATGCAGGAAACACTTGTTTGACTTATGCAGATATCACTGTTGAAAAAATATGAAGCAGAGAGGAAACCTTCAAATGTTTCAATGATGGCAATTCTGGATGGCTTTCAGAAGGCATACTCAGTTGATTTTGGGCCTCTAAATCTGGTAAGAGCTGCTGCACTTCATGCTGCACACCATATACCGCCGCTTAAGAGAAGTATTATTCAATATGCCTCCGGAGAGCAGAGACTGCCACTTTTTTCTTGAGACTAGTTTTTTGCCGGCGTGAACAGAAAATTGTGTATTTAACTAAATTTGTACATAATAAACATCCTTTTCTTGATCTGGGAGAGTTGGAAAATGAATATTGAATACAAAGATTGAGATTCTGGTGGTGTACTTGTTCAGGAAATGATTATTATTATTTATTACTATGCCACTCCTTGCAGACAAGAGAAAGAAAGAATAGGAAGTCTCCATAACTGTGATGTCCACTTAAGCACCGGGTAGCTTGCTTGCAAATCCCAAGTGTAGTTGATGGTATATATGTGACAACCCCAAAACTTAGAATTTATATAAAGCCCAATTCATAGACTTAGACACGCCGTTTATTGGTACGCAAGGCATTAAGGTTGTGTGAATAATGTACTTAAAAGGTGTGTTTGAGACAAGAATAATGTGTTTATTAAGTAGAGCACAACATGTTATTTCGTCTTTTAACTAATTTAATAATATATTTATATTTATAAATAGATCTTTTTTAAATTAGTAACAAAAAATTTTATTTTTTTAACTGCCGACATGAAAATTTAAAAATAGTGTAAAGAATATTGTTTCGACATATTCATATTGTTGGTGCTAGCTGCCTTGCACTATCGAATGGCCTATAAATTACAGGATCATGCTTTAAATGCGACTCTCCTATCTTTAAGTGAGGCATTATTTGTTGTGCATCACAAACACTAAATTCTGTTAGGTGAACTATTTAGTAAATTTGACTATTATGTATCATATCCAAGATCTTAAAGATTTATACAAGCTTCATCCTCACAATACAATCCATTCTTATCTCAACCTAGATCAACTAAGCATATTTGGATCTCTAAATATGGTTTATCAACATAAATGCTTACTGCTGTCATGATATCTAATTTCGATAACGATTTTATATCATTTAAAGCATACACTAGAGATAATTTTTAACATCGGCCTACTGCTCTTGAATCAATCAGTACTTATATCTCCTAATGTTGTAGTTAAAATGTCAAACAATACATAGAGAGTTTTGAGTTGGAAAACAAATAATGTTATTATTCAGAACAAAAGGCTTTGAAGATATCTTCTCAAGCAAGTAAATAATTTAGAAGACAAGATCTAATATCTTTAACAACAAAGAAACTAAAATGATACAATGTCTAGGAGTTCAAGTTCATGAACATCTCAGACAATTTACAACTAAATATCTAATTATGTTAGAAAACTGGTAGAATAATTTGGACACTTATCGGCAACTTGAATTTTACAATATAGTCAAAACTTCATTGCGATTTATATATTTTGAATTTTATGGTCCTCATGATCATTGTAATAATGTCTTATGAGCAAAAGTCTTTAGAATGAAATGATGTTCTTACAAGAAGAAAGACCTTCAACCTCGTAACATAAATATTAGTTACTTGTTACAAAAATATTAATCCTGTTAGGAGACTAACAAATCATTAACCAACAACCAAAATGACTAGAGGAACCAACTTTTGTTAAAATTCATGAAACGATGATGGAAGCTCTAGATAAAAATGTGTACTCAACAACAATTTTTGCAGTAGTTTATGGATCATTAACTCAAGAATGAAAATATTCGCCAAAATCCAATTTTGTAGATTAAATTTCCTAAATCTTTTTATCATTGTAATAATGAGTGAAAAAATCTCATTTCTCTAAATATAAGAGAATGAAAGAGCACAAAAAGCATCACTATTGTAGGCGACACTATTTCAAATGAAAGCATGCCTTTATAAAATCCAATAGATGCTCTAGTTCTATATTCAAAAGGTGACATTTCGCAAATATTGTCTCATGAAGAACAATAAAAGGGATCAAGCATGCTATTCAGGAAATATATAGATCATTGTTGATCTTGATGATCATGACCTTGAATCATTTCTTTTATTAGACAACTACACTTTTGAGGCTTTGCTAGCTATCGATGAATATGACAACTATTCTAATTTTCATTCAGGCAGTTTAATTTATCCACGGAAGAGACATATGAATGTTATCCTATAAAGTTTAGGCCAAAATTATATTTAAAATTATGAACTTTGCTTGACTTTATAATACTAATCAAAATTTTTAGTAATAAAATACTTAAACTTTTAATTTGTTATAAAATTCACCCATTATTAATCTTCTAATTAACGATATTAATATGATATACCACGTAAACAGGACTCACTAACAAATTAGCTTTTACTTGGCAAAAGATATATATATGCCAATAATTTTATTAGGAAGACCATATAGGGTTACTCAAGGGACGAGATCCTCTCTTGCATCCCCTCTATTCTTATTCTGTGTCATCCTTTCTTAGCCACAAATTTCTCTATATTCCATTTATTATTGTGAAATTTGTGGTTAAGAGGGGATCGCATAGAATAGGAACAAAAGAGATAGAACAAGTCATCTAGTCTACAGAAGAGATGGAACAAAGGATCTCATCTAGTTACTCAAAGTCATTTCTTCTATTCTCTTCTTTTAAATCTTGTTGATATGACATGACATGTTACGTCGAACATCATTAATTAAAGGATTAAATTAGATTAGTTTTGAAGTTTTCCAATTATAGTTATTTTTACATTAGCAAATGTCTCTTTTTAAAAAAATTAATAGATTTTATTATAAGAAATATTTTGCAACCGATCATAGACTTGTTTGGTATACCTGCACGTAATCATGAGGTGCTCCAAACTTTCCAGTTCCGCATTACATAATTCACAGTTCAAATTGCTAATGGAGAACGTGATCTTATCCCTTGTAAGTAACCCTCCATTGATTCTTATCTATAAGATAAATGAATGAACTGGGTTAAGATCACTATCTCATACTAAGATTGCCATTCCTGCCTTATACTATGTGTAGCTAGTAACAGTGTCTTACGGTCTTTTGTGTTGAACTTCCTTGAGTTATCTGTTAGCCATTGAATTTCATCCTGCTCTCTTTCCTAACATCGTGGCAACTCTTCCATGATGAGACTGACACTTCTACTATTGTGGAACGGCCATATCCACTGATTATTTCGAACAAGCAAACTTACTTTAGTTGTTAGATTCACCAATAATTTCAAGCTCTGTACCTCATCCACTTATATAGAGGACCTTTACAGTGCCAATTATCATACCAATAAGTGCTTTCTCCATTTCCAATCCTGTGAAACACTTGACTCTGCATCCATTGTCTGGTCTTAAGAATTTCTGAAATAACTAAAGTGTCAATAAATTTGCAGATTATCCAAAATTAATTTTTCCGCACAAGTAAAACAACAATCACAAAAGCAAAATACCAAAGACACCAACGTTTGGTAACGCAGTTCGGCACACTTTACCTACGTCTGCGGGGCCCTCACCCAGATTAAATTCTTTCACTGTAGTTCAAAAAAATTACGCAAGATTGATCTACCCCTTAAGATCCAATCTATGTAACCGACCCACAACCTAACTACCCGTGAAGGATCTTCACGCCCAAAAACATGACCGAATCGTGTTAACCTCGTCAGAGGATTTTCCTAACTATTTCTGCTTAAAAATAAAGACAATTAAAACAAGAATGCAACAATTTCAGATATGAAATTCTTTACCGAAAAGGTCAAGTAGCAGCACCGACAATATCTGTACCAATCTATGACGAAGCCTCCTTTGTGCTGCAAAAACATCAACTGCACATCACCCTTGGACTGCTTGCTGGAGATAAAAATAATGTGACTATACTGCTGCAAAAAACACCCCACAAAAATTAACTCAATCAAGAGAACAAAACTCAATAGCGCAGCAGCCAAAAATCACCTACTCTCCCTGTCGTTCACCCCAAAAACCAGAAAGTATACGCAAATCAAAAGAAGATGCCCTACACGATATTCCATGTCAGTTTCTCCAAAAATCAAAATCAAATTCACAGCCACTCAAACTCCCAAAGAAACAATATCACGTGAGCTACGAAAAGTCAACAACCAACCCCCACACGACTAGGATTTTCTTTCCTTATCATATTCAAACAAGGACACTATCAGATAAAGATCAATCCAAAGATCATGCTTATTAGGATTATCTTTCCAAATCAAATCCTAAGCACCTTCCAAAACGCAACCACCAATTTAGACATATTTTCAAAAATTATTAAGGAAATTCCCATGTCCAATTAAAATGCCAAAAATAAAAATAGGATATATTGAAAATAAATCCTAACAATTTCTTTTAGAGTTCTTGACATATCCTGTCTTGACTGTAGGATCCAAATTCTCTTGTGCTTAATGAATACATTGTGTATCCATTTCACCCATAAATCCTCCTTTTTGTAGCACAATCACCACAAATTCTTCCCCTACTCACCCTATGATTCATCCTTACAAAATGGATGCCCAATTCCCCCTGTTGCTTAGGTCTACAAATTTTGTCCCAATTGATCTTCGCTTTACTTCTGCCTTGGTTTGATCTGTTCCATAAGAATTCCCTAAGCCTCCTGTCGATTTCCTTGAGGATACTTTTGGGAATGGATAAATGATTGATCCAATAAGTGGTAAGATTGCTTAGTATTGTCTGAATTAATTGTAGCCTGCCCCTATAGCTGAGGAAACAATTGCTCCATAGGTTGATTCTTCCATGAATTGAGTCCAACAGAGGTTTACGATCCACAACATTGATTCTTTGTTAAGAAATTGGTACCCCTAAGCATTTGAAGAGTAATTGCCTTGTGTTAATCCCATCTCAATCGCTGTAGATACTACCTCTCTACTTAAGTTGCAAGATAAATAGAAACAACTCTTCAGAGGGTTGCATCTTAAACCTAAAATCTTTTGGAAATCCTTCATTGCTTACAACATTATATCAACTAAGTTCTTCTCAGCCTTGCAAAACAATAAGAGATCATCTGCAAAAGTTAGATGTGTGATCTTCATACCTTTACATCTGCCATGGAACTAGAACTTTGGGTGCCGCCGTATGGTATTTACAAGAAGAGTTGACAAAACCTCCATGCATAGGACAAACAGGTAAGGGGATAATGGATTCCCTTGCCTCAAGTCCCTCTTTGCTTTGATCAGTTTTGTAGGTTCCCTATCCACCAAGATTGCCATAGAAGCGATAGTTACACATTCCTCAACCCATTTTCTAAACAGAGGAGGATAGTCGACTGCCTTCAATATTGAAAAAAGATAACTCCAGTTGATTGAGTCATAGACCTTTGCAAGGTCCATCTTTATTGTGCAATTTCTCATTCTCCTCTTAGAGTGATAGCCCTCTAATAGTTCCTAGCATGGTAGGACATTTGTTCCCGCTGATCTCCCTTTGATGAAAGCATTTTGTTTTAGGCTAATTATCTTCCCCAGGCTCACTCTCAACCTATTAGCTAGGATCTTTATGATGGTTTTATAAAGAAAGTTAAGTAAGCTATGGGCTAAATTGTTCCATCTTCCTTGCATTACTCTGTTTAGGAATAAGGCAGATAAATGTTTTGTTCCATTCCTTGAGGATTGTTCCTCTCTTATATAACTCATTTACTGCTGCTACCACTTCTTCTCCTACAATATCCCAGTGTTTTTGAAAAAAATCTCCCATTATAACCATCCGGGCCTGGGGCTTTATTAGGGTTCATTGAAAAATAACATTCTTGATTTCTTCCTTTGTTATATCTCTTACCAACGCCACCTTGTCGTCTTCATCAAGTTGTTTAAGCCCTGCTTAGAACCTCTGCGAGCATATCTTTAACTGGCATTACAGTCCCAAATTGCTGAGTAAGGTACTTTAAGGCAACCTTCTTTTTATGTTCAATGTCCTCATGGATCTGCCCCATATCATCTTCCAGCAATCGAATAGAATTCTTATTCCTCTTAGATGAAATTGAGCTCATAAAATATTTAGTACATCTCTCACCCTCCTTCAACCAAAGCATCCGAGATTTATGCCTTAGTAGAGTATTGGTACTATTCAGCAATAGATATTATTTTCCCACCAATGCAGCTTTCTATGCTCTTGGCTACAAATCTTTTGGCTCTTTTAAAGCTTCAGTTAGAGATTTCAAGTCTGGTTAGACTGCTTTCCTACTAAGCAATTTCAGTCAGTTTTGCAAGGCTTTGAGTCTCATGGTGATCTGATATCCTTTTGATCCAGGTATGGCCCCCAACATCTCCTCAATGAGTATGTTTCTGAAGTTAGGATTATCCATAAAACGATTGAAGATCCTAAATGGGGTCTTCTTCCTCCTATCGCCTATTAGCAGCTCCACTATTATTGGACTATTATCTGATACAGCTGGATCATCAAACAAATCGCTACTTGTAGGGTAGATCTCTATCCACTTGTCATTAACCATACATCGGTCCAATTTTTTCAGCAAAAACCAATCTGTCGTTTGCTTATTGGTCCAAGTATAAGCATTACCATACCATTTCAGATCAGCCAACCCCATTCTCTCTACCACCTCCTGAAGTTCTCGACAGTCAACTTGGTGCCAACTTCTCCCACTCCTTGCTTCTTTAGACTTGAGGATACAGTTATAGTCACCTAACACCATCCATGACAACCTCATGAGATGGCTAGTGTTCTCCAGTTATTGCCAAACTTGTAGTCTTTGGAACTTATGATTGGTTGCATACAACACTTTAATGGCAATCTTAGTCCTAGTAGCTTTAAGCAAGACATCACAATGTATCAACTAATATGTTTCAATAAGTTGCACTACATCCACTATCTCAGGATTAAAGTCGATGACCACTCTTCCATTGAAATGATGAGCATGATTACTCAAAACCCTCCATCCTCTGTCTAGGAACCATAAACTCTTCTCCAATTGCTCCTTTTTTATTTTGGTTTCCAATAAACCAACAAAATGTAACTTGTTGTTCTTGATGAACTCCTGAATCGCAAGTTGTGCTACAACCTTAATCATTTTTTCTTTTTACCGGCCCTTCTTCTCTTATACTTCCTTTGCAACCCCAGTGTTATACTTATTGGGTCACTTTTGGTGCCAGAAGTTTCCCCCTTTTCCATCACCAGAGTACCAATAGTCCCTTCTACTTGTCCTGTTTTATTGACTGATATATTATTCAATGCCAAATTCATCACCAGCTACCCCTCCCACTATCAATACTCCACTCGCTACCATATAAAGCTCCTCCTAATCTTTTCAGTGGTCCAAGTCCCATCTCATAATTCTCCTTCGAAGACAGGTTGTTCGAAACTTGAACTTCCAGAGATAGCCCTCCATCAACACGGAGATCCTTCTCTTGGTTTGGGCTTGCTACACTCATCTGTTGTCCCTCCTTCTGTTCTTTCCTTTTCCAAGCTTGCTTCTCTTCTTTCATCTTCAGTTTCCACATATATGTTATTTTGATTGTATCCTCTACAAGATCTCCATTCTCATCTAGCTTCATGATTCTCAGGGTAACCGGTAACTTCCTCGATATATCTACATCAATACAAACTCTAGCAAACCCAATCCGCTTCAATAAGGTCGTATTCTCATCAAGTCCTAAAGTTTTGCCTATCTTACTTGCAATGTAACTCATCCCTTCCGTAGACCAATACTCCAAAGGAACCTTGTGAATATTAACCCATAAAGATAAGGAGGTAATCCTATTTCTGTTCAAGGTAACTCTAGGCTGCCACTTCTTAATCAGAATTGGATGCCCCATTATGTGCTAAAGCCCAGCTTCCAGCACTTTCTGTGCATTCTCTTTGGTGTTGAATTGGAAGACAAATAATTTATCTTCATTTATCAACGTATTCAATAATCCCTCAGGCCTCCATATGGCATTAGCCCACTTGTTAACAACTAAAAAAGCTGATCTCTTCTCCAAAAAAAATAAATCCCACAAGAGTAGTTCGCCAATTCTTAGCACCTTGCTATAACACCTCAATCGATGCTTGGATTGGTTTGTCCCCATCCATCTCCACAAATCTAAGTCTCCCTAGATTTCAAGAGTCTCCAATAATCAAGCTCCAAATGGGCGTCACCTTCTCTAGTTGAAAAGGAATAAAATAGTGTGCTCTTTTCTTCCTAAATGTTTTACTTAATTAGTCATGAAAATCAAAATTTCAGATTTATCTTTTGTTTAAATTTTTATTTATTTATGGATTGAATGTCTCAGAACTTTTTGTCATGGCATTAATTTCTTAATTGGTAACTCTTGAACACGCCTAAAATTTAAAGAAACACTTCAGAACTCTAGCATGGCCATGCAAACAAGCCGAAGGTATTAAATAACTTGAAATTAATGATTCTGATCGTCAAAAGGACTACTGCAGATTTTCTATACATTGATTAAGTGGAATATATTTTGTATTATAGTTTAAAAGTAAATGTTACTCCATAAATACACCTTAGACTTTAATGATGCGTTGAACAAAATTGCTAACAACACAGCCCCCTCACTAAACACAGCCACCACTAGGCACCGCCACTATCGTTACTGCTCTCCTTCTCCCCTTCTCACGTTTGTTAACACCTCTTGATTCTGGGAGGAGAAAATTGAACAGATTAAAAGGACCAAAGTGAAAAGCTCCACTC
The DNA here is from genome assembly GCA_027564395.1 of Erythroxylum ulei. NCBI lineage: Eukaryota > Viridiplantae > Streptophyta > Magnoliopsida > Malpighiales > Erythroxylaceae > Erythroxylum > Erythroxylum ulei. The sequence goes on along the minus strand of JANITX010000212.1, from coordinate 82,915,552 downwards.
GGGAAATTTTCTACAAAACTGCTTCAATGTGCTAACAGATTTAGGCAAATTTGAATTTCTGAAGCAGTTCTTAATGTCCATCGAAAAGAACAGCAGAAGCAGTTCTTAACGCTGCAAAAGTGCATCTCGTATGAAGCGAGCTGCTCTTCGAGAAGCGAGCCGACTAATCACTTCTGGGAGCACTGTGGCTGTTATGCCTGGCAAAACAGGCAGAAGTTCTTGCACAATCTGAACAACATTTATATCCTGTGCATGGCCATGTAGAAGAAGGAAGAAACCATAAGATACAATCTTTATGGCAACGCAACTAAAGACTAGTTACTACACCTTTAAGAAACTTATTTCTAATAGAAACCTCATCAGGACGGAGCTTAATAATCTGTAATAGCATTTCCCTTCCTATTTTCGTCAACTCATCTACGGAACCACTACAACTTCTACTGAACAAAGGGCACCTAGAATGTGGAGTTCAAAGTTTCTTAGTTAATACAAATGCACGTACCTGGTTTGATGTCCTTGATATTGAACTTCCTTCGGTTAAGAATTGAACTACTTTTTCTACGTTGTTTAAGATAACTCTATCTTCCTCAGTTATTGTGGGCAATAGGGTAGAAGGTCTAAAGATCCCAGGAACCATGCTAAAAACAGGGGTAGCATTTCCAACTCCAAGAACTGCCATTATTTGTACCAACTGTTCCCTTGAAACAGCATCAATGCCTTTAACAATCTGTGCCACAAAAAATAGTTGGAATATGGGACACAGAAGTCACATGAGAATATGTCAGTAGAACTATAATATCAGCAATCCTGATACCTCATCCAGAAGAAACTCTCTAAAAAAGTTCCCTTTGTCAGAAAGCAGAAATGCTAAGGCTGCCCTTGTTCGAATAGGCTGCGGTGGATGAGATGCACTAAATGGAAATATGGGCAACATATAATTAGTTGGGCTTTGCAAAATACCAAGTTCAGCCATGTTTCCATTCAGATTCTCTCCACCTCCACTTTTAGCTGCAGAGATGAAATTCTCAAAAGCTTGCATAACATCAATGAATCTTTCAGCATCAAATACATCAGATTTTCCATAAATTGTATAGCGCAAAGCCTTCCTTAGGCGAGGTGATTCATCAGTGAGAAGTCTCTGATAATAGGACAAAATATAAGAAATCCCCAGAATTTTGCAAGTTTCCTGAATTATCCTTCATAAAAGGCAGGCTATAAACTTAAAAATATGCAGAAACATAAGAGAGAATTTCGCACATGTCCAGAAAACAAGGTTATAGTCACATAAAACTCATACCTGCGCAATATAGGGATAAGCCTCATCAACAATAGCAAAATCAGGATTACCAACCAAAGCTATGCCTTCCAATACACCTATTGCCCTTATTATAAGAGCAAAATAAGGTGGTATCCTGAATGGGTAATCAAATGTTATTTGTGCCAAATCTGATGCTAGCTCCTGAAAGTTGATATTTTTTGCTCCTCCACCTTCAAGTGCTTGATCAAATACCCTAGCTAGGACTGGCAAGATGGGATCCAAATTTACTCCCTCAGGAATGAAATCAAGTTTTACAAAGTCTTTAACAATTGCTCCATAATCACGATGTATAAGGTGAGCAATTGCCTCAATCATCCCATACTTTTGATCATCTGTTAATTTTGTAACTAGACCTGTTACAGTGAAAGTAAAAATATTGTCATAGTGACAGGAAGAAACAAGAAGAGCAATGCATCAGCTTCCTCAGAAAACAATAACTGAAGAGGTGGAAAGTTAATGAAAAGAAAACATGCATGGCATTTATAAGATTAATTTCATTGAAACAATTGTCTAAAATCAATAACAAGGAGAAACATAATATAGCTACTCCTTTCCTGTTCACAATACTAGACTTGAGAGTCAAAGTTCATGAGGCTCTAACAGTAGTGTTCCTACAAACATGCCCCCTATGCGTGATATTTTTTAGCAAATTTTGAATATCAAATTTCAATATTTATGTCACCTGATGAATAGAATCTGAACAAGATCTCTTAAGCTTTAATTTTCATTCACATGTTTTCCCCCTTCAGATGTAATTAAAAACGTTTTCATCGGTAATATACATTGAATACAAACTCCATACATAATGAAAGGACAAAGAAGCTATACCGAATTTCTCCTTTTAAGTTATTCCTTTATCCAATAAAGCTTGTTAACTTACTCTGGTATGAAATATATATCAACCGTGATAAATGAATGAATTCAGACATGCAAGTGATGCTGCTAACCATGTTGAAAGATGATCTTTCACACACTTATGAGGTAAACGGTTACCAAAATCAAGTATGGCTAGCTTCCCATCTGGAGTGCGGATCAAATTCCCAGGATGAGGGTCAGCATGAAAAAATCCAGTATCCAGTAACTGTCATTCCAGTGAATAAAGAAATGAGATGCATAGTTGAGGATCATCCAAACCAAAGGATATGTATCACCACACACAATCAAAAACTAGGAAATAGGAATTCATAAAAACTGCTTGTTGTAAGTATGTGACCACGTGCACAAATACAAGCTAGAGCATATTATACAGAACAGTTGTAATCAAATTATATCCTACTTATCTTCACATGATTCCTAGACAATTTTTACAGTTTGAGATAGATTGGAGATTGGCAGAGTCCATCAAAAGAGAAATAATCTAGCCATTCGAACTGCAAACCAAGGACTCAGTCATTGTGAGTGATAAATGCAACATGAACAATAAGTGAGATAGGTCAGCACAGAATCAACTAAAGAGAACAACATAGGTGTTCCAGGCTAAATAACAAAAACTGCAAACCATGTTATAAAAAAAAACAATGGTTTGTAGGAAATCAATATTTAATGATTATGAGTGTGGTGTTAAACCACGAAGTATGACTAAAACATATTACCTGCTTCAGGTAGCATATGACTCCAACATTGACAAGCTCTCCAACATCACTTTCTGTACTTTGTGATAGTTTTTCTCCTTCGATCCATCCCGTAGTAAGAACCTTTCTTGAGGTATATTTATGATATGTCTTTGGCACAAGAACCTGGAACGCAATACTTAGACATGTTGAATGCTTTAACCGAAGCATATACAGTAAAAGTATAAGATGGTTTATTGTTGCAACAGTATCATGAAGAATATCCCAATATAATACATAAATGTGTGTTGAATTGGGCATAAACAAAGGATAAATGTGCTTTTGCCTCAATAGCTACCCCGTCAAAATTTTTCATGACAATGTCAGGCAAAAATTATGTTAGAGTTGTTAAACACAATGTTGCATAAGTGACTGATCCTTGTAAGAGAGAGAGAAAGAACCTTATTATTTTCTTTTGTTTCTTAAAAAACTATTTTGAAACTAAATGCATAAGTATCAGCAAATTTATATGATTAAGATGACAAGGGAAGTTGAATAAAACTCAAGAGCCATAAATAAGACTAGTGGTAATCACTCACTTGTGGAAGGTCCTTCTTCATCATTTCAGCGAAGAGTGTCCCATTTTCTCCTTCATTAACATAGTCCAGCTCCTCAAAAAACCGAGATGCCCATTCATCAACCAATCCAACAACATCAACAGATATCTGTAGTAATAACAAAGAACATTACTTCAGCTGCAGAAGATGAATGTCAAGATAAATTTTAGATGTGTCTATCCCTTGGTTAGTTGAAAAAAAAAAAAAAAACACCTGGGGAAACTTGCGGAGTGCCAACCCAAGATTCCGAATAATATAAAGATCAATAGTGACTGTCTCAAGAACAAAAGGTCTTTGTACTTTAACAGCCACAAGATCTCCATTTTCTTTTAGCCGACCCTTATACACCTGTCCAAGAGAAGCTGCCACAGAAATCCTGTTACTAAAATCTGAAACAATCAAACAATTGCAGAGAAACACTCCTTAGAATCTCATAAGATTGAGACTACCAGCAGCAATTGGGGAAGAAGAAAGTTCGGAGTAAACATTCTGCCACGGTTGACCAAGTTCCTCATCAACAAGAGCCATTGCTACATCATCAGGAAATGATGGCACCTTCAGATCGTCAAAGCCAAAAGAAGGAAAAAATCAGCTACAGAAAGGAAGCAGCCCAAATTACAGGAAAGGCAGACAAGAAATAGCAATATTAAACCAGAAACTTAATACATAGATCATCATGAGTACACCTTTTGGTGAAAATGATTTCTATGTCACATTAATAAGAAAAGAGAGTAAAATCCATATCAACCATGAGCAGCTTCATTCATTCAGGCATTTGTCATGCAAACAACAAAAGAAACAAAACCAAATCACTCCACTGACAACAAGTGGGGATGAATCATTTTGAAAAACATGAAGACATAAAGATGTACAAGTTCAACACAATATGAAAGGACTGAAATGAAAATATAAGTAACAAGACCATGAATGAATAACAATCCTGTATCAGCACGTTCTGTGATTGAAACTACGATGAACATTACTTATTTTCTAGATGATAAATGCATTCGTTTAGAGCTGGCAATGCAGTAGATTCATATCTTTCAAGTCTTCGTTTCAGTTATGTCAAACATTAGGATCATGACACTTTTAATCAATATTTAGTGACATAAATGAATAAAATAAGGTACCAATCAGGATGGGTTAATAATGAGTGCAATAAACACAAGAAAGCAAAGAAGGGATACAGTATGATTGTACCTTATCACAAAGCTTTTGCATCTCGGTCATAGCAGCAGGTGACAATATATCCGGTCGAATACTCAATGCTTGACCAAGTTTAATATAAGCTGGACCCAATGAGGTTATAATTTCCCTCAACTCAATGGCTCTAGTAACTTCATTCTGGTCATCAAAAAATGGGATGATGATAAGATGACATAAATATGCATTCATGGATCTGATGCTAGCAGAAGCAATGCAAAGTCATTTAAGTATCTCATGCTCAAACATAACTAATTGAAATGGTACATGTTACTGACAAAGCCACCATCCTCCATTTCCAGAAAGATGCTATAAGTATGAGGACTCTTAAAGTGAAAGCCATCATACGTCTAAAGAAATCATTCAAGTCAAAAGCCTAAACTGTTGAGCAAAATCTAAATCATAAAAAGTGACAATCAACATAAATGAGGATAGTAGTTTGAATTTGAGATCTATCAATTATAAAGGATTTGATATCTTCGGAAAGCTTCAAGCCCAAATTAGTCCAGCAATGGCATTAAGTCATTAAACAACAAGCCCAAGAAATACACGATGAACTGATAATCATAGTCAAAGATCCATATCTCCCATTTTTGAGATGTCACAATCTCATTAACATATCAAAACATAATGCCACGAGTCCAAATCCAATTTGGAAGGTTCAATCCATGATTCAAAATCATTCTCTTAATAGTTTGCTGAGGGGGTTTAATGTTTTGACACCATATCAACAAACCATTCAACCCAAAAATTTAAACAAATGAGTGTAGTCTAAGAATGCTTCAGAACAATTCCAACTATCAACATCATAACATTGCTATCCAACACTAAAAGTGTTTCTACAGTATGGCATGCGTGTATACTAGAGTGAAAGAGTTGTTATACTTGTATGCTTTAAAGAGTAAGCAATAAGAGAGGAAAATATGATTAAAATTATGGGAGGGGCACCAAATTGATGTTACTTTATGCACTTGTTTCTTATGAATTGTCCTTCAATTTGTTTTCTGTTAGAGTTTATACACAATCTAATCTTGAGCTCCATCAAAAAGTTAACCCATTGGTAATTGGTTTATATAATGGTAGAACAGCCAAGTTTCAAGCTCACACCAAATTTTATTTCCGTATAAGCTATAATAAGCCTCAGCCAACAACATATTAATGGTTTCTTGAAATTTACAAATTGAAATCCATAATACACCAATCAAAATGATTAGGTAATGTGTTGTTCAACAACTATGAAGGAATGTATAAAAACCAAAAATCAAGATTCCCAATACATTTTTGGCTGCATTACCCTACAAATATTCAGTCAAGTTAAAATCCATTTGTTTCTTGTTAGAGAGCCTTCATTAGCAGTCAAAATTAAGATTGATGAACAATATCAGCCTTGACCCCAAAATTCAAGCCTCAAATCGCTATGATAGGATTTTTGTCTATCATGAGTTATTATGCAGATAGAACTGTCACATGTATATTTTAACCTCCTGGCTAATGTTAATTGCACAAGGAATACATATAATTTTTGTACCATTCAATATTTTTTATCATTTACTTATGGTCAAATCAGATGGGATCAAACTTCAAAAGATATTTGGAAATTAGTTTTTACCTACCAAACAACCGATGCACCTGCAAGAATGCACACAGAAACGATTACATAAAGACTTGCACATAATAAAGTGCATGTATTTTTGAATTGGAAGATGATAAAACAAACAAGAAGCCGGCATGATACAATACCTCTTTGACCCTTTTGTTTACAAAATCCCAAGCAAGACGTGAGAGAAAACCCCCAGCAACAGAAAGCAACTGGACAATTCATGTAGCAACAGCACGAGGTCGTTTTCCCCAGTAAGCAGATATACTAGCAGGATCATACACCAGAGGTAAGAACTCACTGCTTTCATCTACCTGAAAATATAAACACAAGTAAGCTAGTTCATGTACCTGTGAAGGTAGTGCAGAAGCAGACGGAAGATAAAATTATAGATTACCAAAGACATAAAGGGGAACAGAAAAGAGAAAAGATTGTCCTAAGGTTTCTTTGAGACTCAGAGGAGGGTATATATAACCATGAAACAGTATCACTCCATCCATAACAACCTATGTTTGCTTAGCTTCACAAGAATGATATAGCATGTGAAGCAGTAGTTATTTTCTGAATACAATTTTAATTTATCATCCTAAAAACTAGAACAGATAATGTTGTATGAGAAAATTACAGATTATGCACACCAACAATCCAAGTTAAAGTAGAAAGGATTTCATCGCATGGTTTTGTAGTCTACAGGCAGAAGCAGTGGACTGGTTTCGAGCATTTCATATGGCCAACAAAGATTTAAAAAAGAAAAGGAGAGAACAGCAACCATAAATCTTCAGCAATCTATCATAGAATGGACAATAAGTAGAAAACAACTATTTTACAAAAATTAAAAAGTTACTGTACCTCAACAAGGCGAAGTCGGACAGTGTCATCTGCAAACTGAGCATCTCTTAAGTTCTGCCCACGAAGCCCTCTCATAAGCGTGGCCAACTGTTCATTTTCTTCCATCTGGGCCCTCACTCTTTTGATCTCCTGCGAAACCTCTCCCATCCTCTACCAGACATTTCAGTTATGAAACTCATCAACGACACACCAATGAAACACACACATACATACATATCTATAGAGAGAGAGAGAGTGAGAATTTAATATGAAAGTCAACACAACACTGAAAGGTCAAACCCACCGTAGAAACACCGTTGACAGGTTTAGACGGAGAAGATTTGGAAGAAACCCCGTTAACAGCTACTGAATTAGGAGACGAGAAAGAGCCATTAAGAGAATTGGGCGGGGAAGATGATTCGGCCGGTCGGCTCCGTGGGGGCTTAGGTTCAGTGGCTACAGCAAAAACCCGTTTGGAGTTGGAGCGTCTGTGAACCGGAATTCTGTTGAGAGAAGAATAGCGAGTAGTGGGTAAGGTGAGGCGGGAGGGCTCCAGTCCGGTGTAGGCGAGCTGCAGTGCCGCGTCCATGGGCGCGGAGAGAAAGGGATAGTGGCAGTTGGTGGTGGAAGGCAAATGGTAGTTGTGGTTCTGAGTTGAGTCGGATAATATATAGGGAGAGAGGGGAATGGGCGTTGGGATGACACGTGGCAGTTCCTGGGACAAAGAGATGCTGGCTGTCTGAGTATCTCCTTCCTTTCTCTTTTTCTGGTGTTATATTTTATATTTGGGCCTGAAAATTCCCATCCTCTTCTGCTTTGTTGGCATTTGCCTCGACCCCAAGTGCGGAGGCACGAAGAATGTGACCTGTGGCTTTTACTTAACCAGGCATTTCATTTCAATAAATGTTTAATTCGAGTGCCTCTAACTACTCGATGCTACGTTATAAAGAATCATTTTTCTTTTCCTACTTTATAACTACGGTTGTGACCGACTTAAAGTAAAGAAAACAAAATTAGTTTTGGTCCTTTCATCCCACTCGTTTCAAACTTAATTTTACCTAATAATTAATGATGTAAGTGCATATTAAAATTTTAATGGAATGTGCGCATTCGAATGAGTGTTGACTATGGAGGTCCTCGTCCAATAAAGCATTTAATTTGTAGCCTACTTTTTAATATATGAGCATTCTTTTTTATCGTAACCAGTGTAGAGTGGCAACAAATTTCATAATATAGAAAGTTACATAGCATTCTTCTCGTCTTACCACTCGTTTCTCTCTCGAGAGTACAAGTTTTGGTCGAGCTTTGAATATGCATGGTTAGTATTGCTGGTCAATTAGATTTTGGTTTTTTTTGTTTTTCATTCTGAATCATGGATCCAGACTTCCAAAAACTCTTTATTTGAGAGAAAGAAAACGCTGAGTTCGTAATTCTTACAAAAGATATTTAAAAGAAGGAGATTAGCTATGGTTCGTGTCTGCAGGGAAAACTAGTTGGAAAAAGAGTTGTTAACTCGGATGCACTGGAAAGAACTTTGCTGAATCTGTGGCGTCCTATGCGGGAAGCATATATCAAACCGATGGGCGAAAACAACCTCCATGTAATCTAGTTTTATCACATTTTCGATCTAAAGAAGATGTTGGCTGGAAGACCGTGGTCTTTTAACAAATGCATTTTGTTAGTTCATCAATAGAAGGAAAGGGAGAATCCAGCAGACATCGACTTCATTCATACAGACATTTGGGTATAATTCCACGGTCTTCCATTGGGTTTTGCTTCCAAGGCGTTGGCAAAAAATATAGGTAATCTGATGAGAACCTACTTGGAGTATGATTCTGCTCATAGAAGGAGCTCATGAAATAGTTACATACGAGTACAGATTTGTACAAATATGGAGGAACCGTTAATGAGGAAGAAGAGCATAAGGTAATAGGGTGCTAAACCAATGGAGATAAAGTTCAACTACAAATGTATTACTGTCATTTGCTACCTCTGTTGAGTAATAGGACACAGCGAATCCAACTGTTTAAAACTGCTTGACAAACCGGAGGAGAAACTCTGCCGTGAATGGCTAGAAGAAATTCAAGCAAAAGTGCAGGCCAAAAATGCAAGAAGAAAGGTGCAATAGAAATGTGATCCTGGGAACGATCTCGGCGTAGATTTTGCTTCACAAAATCTTGAATTCAAATATTCACAAAAGGCATATAAGAATCCTCACAAGATAGGTAACAATTTTTCTTACTTTCCTAAATAGATTATACTTAAGTCAACTGCAGGTTATACTCCTCATTTGGGCCATAACTACCATGCACCTAGTGGAAGCACAGCTGAAGCGGTGTTAAATAATGTTTATGGACAAACAGACAAGAAAGCTTCGGTCATGAATATAAAGGAAAGCAAAAAACGCCCTCAACAAGGAAACACAAGCTATATCAGTAGATGAGATGAACACGAGTGATACGATTTCGTCTTCATTTGCCTCACGACCTACCGCTCAAACACCAGCGACTGGTCTTACTCAGCAGACCCATCGAGAGACATGAATTGCGTAGCCTGGAACTGTCGTGGATTAGGCAACCACCAGGCAGTTCGTGCTCTTAAGGATCTAGTTAGATTTAATAAGCCTTGTAATTTCTTTTTAAGTGAAACTCTTGCGAACTTTGATTAGATTGAAGAAAAAAATATATGTTGAAGTATGACTAGAGTTTTTGTGTTGATCGGCTTGGCCGCAGCGACGGTCTGGCCATGTTATGGATGAATATTGCTTCTACTACTGTTACAAGTTTTTTTAACAACCATATTGATCTAGTTATTGACAATTCGGTTACCCCTAAATGGCGAATCACTGGTTTCGCGTCTTCACAACATGCCCTAGGTTTGTTTCAGAGATTTTAATAATCTCCTTTCACTTAATGATAAATTAGGAGGAGCAGATTATCCTAGCTCCTTGATGGAAGGTTTTCGTCAATGTATTATGGACTGTAACCTGGTCGACATTCCTCTTATCCGATTTGGGTATAAATGGGAGAGAGGAAGAAACTCAAACTCTCTTATTCTAGAGAGACTGGACTGTGCTTTTGTAAACAAAGAATGGATGGACATCTTCCCTTTTCATAAGCTGTACAATCTAGAGTGTGCTACATCTGCACATTCCTATAAAACCGGTGGCTACGCATAAGCTTCCTGCTAAGAAGATTAGTCGGTTCAATTTTGAAAATAAATGGTTAATGGAGGAGGATTTATTGATTTTATTGCTAGGTTTTGGGCTGTTAACGTACATTTGAACATTCTCCCTCGGATCAAAGAATGCGGTACAAATTGCTTAACTGGCAGAAGCATCTAGGGAATAATTGCTTTGAACGTAGTAAAACCATTAAGAGGAACATGGAGCTATCTCGTCAGAATAATCATTGTGCTTCTTTCCGGATATAAAAAACTGAGCTTAATCACCTTCTCGCCTAGGAAGATATTTATTGGAAGTAACGTTCAAAGATTTTTTGGATGCAATATGGGGAGGCTAACTCGAAATATTTTCATGCACAAGCCTCAAAAAGAAAGAGGCTGAATCATATTGTCTCACTCATTGATGACAATGGCCAACAGGTTTTGGACGATGAAGATAAGGGTAACATCTTTCTTAACTATTTCAACCAGCTATTTTCAGCTCCCGGGGGGGAACTGATTTTAGTCATTTTGCTACTAGTAGCTCTGCGGTAAGCCAAGAGGATAATGAATACCTACTAGCACCTTTGCAACTTGAGGAATTCAGGAAAGCAATGTTTGAGATGCATCCGGATAAAGCCCTTGGGCCTGATGGCATGAACCCGACATTCTATCAGAAATGCTGGCATCTATTAGGGACTGATATTTTTAACAATTACCGTAACTGGATGGAGAAACGTGAGTTTCCGGATGTCCTCAATGACATTATGATTGTCTTGATCCCCAAAAAAGACAAACCTAATTGCATGAAAGATCTACGGCCAATAGCTTTATGCAACGTCATATATAAACTCATAGCTAAAGTCATTGTGAACAGACGTAAAACCTCTCCCTAGGATCATATCGCCCATGCAATCGGCTTTTGTTCCAGGTCGCCTCATTACTGACAATATTATGGTGGCTTTCGAAATTATCCACTGTATGAAGAACAAAGGGAAGGGCAAAATTGAGGAAGCCGCCCTTAAAATCGATATAAGCAAAGCTTATGACAGAGTCGACTAGGACTACCTAAGATTTATTTTGCTAAAGCTAGGGTTTGACAGCAAATAGGTCGACCTTATTATGGTGTGTGTCACTACTGTGAATTACTCTGTTGCGTTTAATGGATCTAAGGTTGTCCCTATTATGCCTAAGCGAGGGCTGAGGCAAAGAGACCCCTTGTCTCTATACCTGTTTATCCTTTGTGATGAAGGCTTATCTACTTTGCTCAGGAAGAATGAAGCTCAAGGTGATGTCCATGGTGTAACCATTTGTCAAGGCAACCCTAATGTTTCTCATCTATTTTTTGCAGATGACAGTTTTCTGTTTTTTTGAGCAAACACGACTGAAGGCAACCACATTAACAGAGTACTCGCCATCTATAAAAAAGCTTCAGGGCAGGCGATCAATTTTCAGAAGTCCGGCATCATGTTTAGCTCCAACAAAAAACCTATCGATAAACATGTTGTGGAAACCATCTTAGGGGTCAGCACCCCTATTGATCATGGGAGATATTTAGGTTTACCCTTGTTAATTGGACGAAGAAAAAGCAAGTTTTTGCTTTTATAAAGGATCGCCTCAGTAAACGAATCGCGAGCTGGAAAAATAAGCTGCTCTCAAAGCCAGGAAAAGTGATCGTCATCAAAACAATTGCACAAGCTCTGCCTACTTACTGTATGAGTGTATTCCTTATCCCCCTAGGTACCTGTGACAAGATTCAAAAAATGATGAACTCCTTTTGGTGGGCCTCGGGCAATAGCAACAGGAAGAAAATCCACTGGGCGAGCTGGGATCGTCTCTGTGTTCCAAAAAAATATGGGGGTATGGGCTTTTGAGACCTTCATTGTTTCAACTTAGCCATGCTTTGTAAACAAGCTTGGCGCTTTATTGCCTACCCCGGCTCCTTATCGAGCAAAATCTTTAAAACCAGGTATTTCCCTTCTTGTAGTTTCTTGGATGCAAAGGAATGGAACAGTTCTTGTAACATCTCACCCCCTACTGGAAGGGTAAAATAGGAAATGTGGCATAGGATGAGATAGATCGGAATGATTTAGGACTGTTCATGCATAATAGGATTGGTACACAGTCTCAATTGTGCACATGAAATTACTGG